>JARHVA010002026.1:0-290000 GCA_037957365.1 Torreya grandis
AGAAGATAACTTGCAATTTTCTCTTCTTCCTTCATTTTGAGATTCTCAAACTGTCTCCTACGAGTCTAAAGTTTGGCTTGTCTAACCTTGCCATCACCCTCATAGATGGTCTTAAGCTTCTCTCAAATCTCATGTGCTAACTTACATTGTATAACTTTTACAAACTTAGATTCAGAAAGACCACATAGAATAGTGTTCATTGCCTTAGCATTTTTTTTGCTAGCCTTCTTTCCAATGGGATCTGTTGGTGATGTTGTGGCTCTATGTATCCATTTACAATAGATTACCAAATTTGAAACCAAAGGTCCATCAAATATGTCCTCATTATTATGCTCTAGAAAGCATAATTGGTATCATCAAATAGTGGTGCCTTATTTGTGGAAGAATCTTCCTGACTTTGTGAACCAACCATGTGTGTTTTGTCTAGTCTACCTTCTAGCGGTTAAACTATATCTGAAGGAACCCACTTTGATATCAATTTTTAAGCACAGACTATTATTGAGGGGGGGGGGTTAATCAATAATAGATATCTTTTAAACTTTTTTACATAAATAATTATTCCACTATAGGTATGTAATATAATTAAATCATAACTCACACAACATAAAGTAATAGTGACATAAGATTTATACATGAAAACCCTTTTAGGAGAAAACCACAAAGAAATAGATCTTAATATAAATATTCATAGGCATCAACTATTAGAGCACCAAACCTAATACAATTTTTTAAGCACCAACTTACAGGAGTACTGACTCTTTTTCTAAGCACCAAATTAGTGAATCTTTGTGAGCACCAACTCACAGGAGCACCAATCCCTTTGAACAAAGTCACCCATCATCTAGATGAAATCACACTTTATCTTTAACTTTTGCTTACACAATAGATGATAGCAATTTGATTCTTCACTCTTTTAGATTTGATCAATTACAATATATCTTTACTAATATATGCCTTTATACTTTGCTTATGCTTCTTTGTTTCAACAACCACTTTTCTTCTGAAATATTTTTTCTCTTATTTATTTAATTCCCCACTCATCTAGATTTGAAAGCCTCACTTTTATACCTTTTATAGGCTTATAATGCCTATTCACAAGGGATACACCCCTTCATAAAATTAGTCTCTACCTAAATGTTATGTCTCTTTATTTTGCTTAGTTGGCCATGCTTTTAAATGCCTCAAAACTCACACTGATTCCTTAGTCCTATTTGGCTAGGATTTACAGAATTTTACTTGTTCAAAATCTACCTTAGTTGCTTTGATTTATACATCGTTACTTATGTCATACTTAGCCTCCTTGATGATAAATTAAATAAATTTAATTTTTTGGAAACTACATTGTCTTCATGCCTATAATACAATGATATTAATACCTCTTAAATCCACATTTAATAAAGATTAAATGCCTCCCTTTTATGTTGGTTTGTCCTTGGATAATTACCATTGATTCATGCATGAATATAACCATTAATTTGGCCTTGATTAAAATCAAATATTTGATCATTTAATTTAATCCATTCATTTATATCTTGCCATCAACCTTAAACATGTTATGCTATTATTCTTTTGACACCAATGATAATATTTCCAACAATTCAAAAATTGACTACTTTTATCTTGGGGCATATGTAATCATACATCCCATGACCCTAATCCTCCCTATGATTACACATCATCTCACATGTAGACTAACAACCTTGGTCATCCCAAAATGAGACATCCACCACCTACTTAGACATATCATGCATCATATTCTTACCCTCCATACATCATTAGTCCATATTGGTCATTTTACACATTAGATAGGCCTTCTAGAGACCCCTTGGGGACTTTTAAGAGCCTGTTGACCAGCATAGGCCCTTATTTGACCTGGGTTATGGCTTGTGTGAAGTAAACCTACAACCTGGGATGTATGTTTTCTTCACCAAAGTTACTGCCTATGTAGAATGTGCCCAAAAGTGCCAAAATAAACCTAAATGGTCAAAACAACTAGTTTTAGGTCTTTTAGTGGATTGGGGTTGGGATATATGCCTCATTCTCTTTCATTTGAGTCTATTCTCTTCTCTTTCCATATTATTTATTTATTCTTCTTCCCTCTCTTTATTATCATGCATTCTTGAAACTCTCTTGATTCATTCTTGGCACTCTTGAGCTTGATTGGTGATAGAGAATCCCATATGTTGCTACACATTTACTTGGAGACTCCATTGCTTCTCTCAATTGTTCCTACTTCTTTTTGGATTGATTATAGATTCTACATTTGGCATTAAACCTTAATTTTTCACTTTTTTAGAGATCTTACACCATTTTCAGTTCTCACTTCACCTCCTCCTTTTCTCTTAGCTTTTGGTTTGGACTTTAGCTTACACATAGCTTGGTCTTCCTACTACATTGCTTCCTATCTTGGATTCCTAGTTGGTAGAAAATATGTAGATATTATTTGAGTTTGATCTGAGGGAAACTCTACTAATCAAAGTGAAAATCCATTGTTTTATGTAGTGTATATGTTAGGGTTTGAATTATTTTAGTAAATAGCTATTTTGGGCATTCCTTAGAGTGGTTTCTAAATTGTTTGCATTTGTATATGGTTAAAGAGTACTTTAATTTCTTTAAATATTCATTTATTGAATTCTATTTCTTTCTTTGGAACCCTTCGTCATTGAATATTAAAGATATACATGATCAAGACAAACTAGAAAACTTTCTTAAACATTCTCTCTCTCTCTCTTACTAAACTAAAACATTGCATTGTTAGAAAATAATAGTATTTATTTTGAAATATATCTCACATATAGAATATGCATGCTCTTTAACCCTTTCTTGGAAACATATTTATTTCTTAAAACATCTTTAATTTGGCCTCAAAGTACCTTAGCTTTTAGATTTACATTTAAGTTGTTATCTCTCTCCATTTCGTATGGTTGTTTTCACTTTGTCTATGTAATCAATAATATAGTCTTAGATACTTGATTTACTATGGTTTGACCCACTATAGTTACTTGTGAACCTTGTGTGCCTATTCATGATATACCCAACCTAGTTTATAAGTCTATATATAGCTTGGTACAAGCTTGGAAACTAGATAGCCACTACAGATCTCATGTAGCCAATAGAACCCTTGAGCCTTATAGCCTCTTAGTGGTTTACTTTATCACCCTACCAAACATTAGTGGTTCCATTCATATTATTGGAGTTACATACCCCATTACATACTTTGGAGAGCATGTAGATTTCCTTAGTCAAAAAAATAAATAAAATCAAAAATTTATATCCTCTAGTAAAAACCTCTCTAAGGCATTATTGAATAGTGACAAAAGTAAAAATAAAACAATGCTCATTGGTGAAAACATTTTAAGGTGCCAATGGATCGAGAATTCCACTCTCTTAATGAGGAATCTTGGAGTCTTAAAAGTCCATCATCATCTTTGACATAAATGTCAATCTTGAGGAACAACATAATTTAAATAATTAATCTAATAATTTCTATGAACATTCCAAGATTCGTCATTACCTAAAATGAATGAGTCATATTCTTCTTATATGGGTGAGCTTGATGAGCCAATTGGGCCACCATCAAATAAACAATCTCAGTTCCATTCAATACCTAAATTATTTAAGTATGGTTCAATGTTTATTACGGAATAAACTATTCATGTCAACATTGGTGTTAAGGACAATATTCAAACCATCAATATCAGTACATTCCTCATAGAATAAATGCATGATATCATCATGTATGTCATTCAATAATACATTGATATCTTTTCATAGTCATATGCTGATATGTCTAGATTAAATCCTTCTTTATTCATTCATTATCTTGTAGTGCATCCTAATGAAAAGACCATCAAACATAAATTTAATAATATTAATCTGTGTATTACTATTTTTTTTTCAATAATGAGATTAAAAAAATCTTGGAGAATTTATTATTTAGAGTGGATTTCTAACATATTCCCCACTAGAAAGAAACTTTTAGACATTTACCTTTGTATTGATTTGTATGATATTAAAAAGTTTGTCCTAAAGATGACTTCCCATTAGGAAATTTTTATATGATTATCAATTTTATATTAGGGTATTATTTTCATTTGAAATGTGCACTCATGGATGGTCCTATACATAGGAGGATTTGTTGATGGGTGTGAAGCATGAGCATTTGTTGTAGGGTACCAAAGCATTTGGTGTGGGGCATAGAAGTATTCAACTCACGTACATGTATGAAACATCCATTGTCTCATCAGAACAATGGTAACATACCCAAGGCATGGGACTCTTTTGCTCCTTGGGATGAACCTTTAGAGTATGCCAACTTCCCTCTAATCTAAGTGCACCTAGATTAGGAATAGTCTGTAGACCTATAAGAGTGAAATGAAATATATAGCTAATGTTAAACCTAAATATTCTAAGGGAAAAGGGAGGGAAAAGGTAAGATATTTTCTGAAAGAGAGAGGTGCTGATGCACCAAGAGTAGAGAGAACACCTCACCTAGTTACTACACAATAAATCTAAGGGGACTAAATGCATGGCTTTAAAGTCATATATGAACTACATAAGTGTTTTTCATAGAGGTAAGGGAACACAATGTAGCATTAATAAGGACAAAAATGGTCCATATACAATGCCTATACAGACTCATGTATACACAAAGTGTGACCTACAGAGAAATTTGATTCCTATAGAGGTGTGAGGGGACGATGAAAATGAGAGGGATGAACATCTACAGATAAAGATTGACAACCTTAAATTAACATAGAACATAGAGTATGAAGGTAAATTACTCCATTTCACATTACTTTCAAGGCTTAAGACAATATTAAAAACTTAAATGTATAGATATTTACTATACTAAGGAGAGGGTTGCTTATAAAATAATAAATTAGGGATTTTATAGGGCTAAGCAAGCTCTTGTTTAATAAATTTTCCATTTGGGTTGGTAGGTATAAACTTAAATTAAGAGGTTGGTGCTCAAGGATTTAGGTTAATCATTAAGACCAACTCACCACAAAAAGGTCACAAAGAATAAATATTTTTAACTTCTATGTAAAAACTTGAATCTAGAAGTGGTCAGAAGGGTTTTCATAGATTCACGTGTGTTGAATAATTAAGGATGCTTAGGAAGTTGAGGAGGAATGTGTCCATGCTCTGACATGTGATAATTTTTCTTACCTTTAACTTATTCTGATGCATCCTCATTTAATTCCTAACTACCTACATCTACTTTCTATACTTAACTACCACCTATTAATCCATCTATACCTTATTGTTGATGTAGAAGTTACACATATCCCTTTATATTATACCATGTCATCTTTCATGCATAGCATAAATCTATGCCCTATGATCTTAAGAACCATTTGTACATTATATAGTGCATGCTTAGGAATTTTATAGATTCTATATAGGTGGCACACTTGTGCATAGAGAGCTTGCATGGGAAGAAGGCATGGGCCTTTATTTAGTCTTTATAGCTTGATTAATCTTTGAATTCTTGAATTTATACATTTAAGTGTGTACTCACTTTTCATCTTGACCTATGCATGCTTTAATACTTAGTTGTATTCCATGTAAAGATTATGCACTAAAGGCTACGTATTAGGATGAGCATTGATCTATGTAGGGGAGTGTACGTAGCTTGTGATGATGAGATTGTACGTGATAAATATCTCAATTAAGCTTGGGTTCTTAACATGTTGGCATGGGGAACCTTTGATTAAAAAAAGTGCATGAAAAAGGGATGAATATATTGGGCTCACTATTATAATTTGAATATGGACTATACACACTCCCTTCTTATTACTGCCTGAATCTTGATAACTTTGTGCATATGCCTATAGTTTTATGTTTTGCATAAAAGTATATAAATATTTGTGCAAGGTGTGAAAATAAGCTTGTGCTTAGGCACATACAGATACTCAATGAATTATGGATCTATTCTAACTAATAACTTTGGGGTCTTATGGGGGACATCTACGTACAATCCCACTTTCAAGGGACCTGATACTATGCAAGTATTAAGACTCTCTAGGTAGGGTCCTTTGAGATCTACACAGGCTAGGGTGACTTTAATGGTCAACACTTTTGAAGATATCTATGGGCCATTTTCCTACTAAGTGGGTACCTAATAGCCTTTGATATGATCTATTTGGCATGGAGTCATAAAAATATTCAATATTTATCATATTCTTTGGGGTGCAATATGGTCATAGCTTGCTTGGCCCATCACTAAATAACTAAACTAAGATTCACCTTACATAGAGGGAAAAAAACAAATAGTTTCACCAAATGTCACTTAGAGGAAAGGGAACCCAAGCTAAGCAACATTATGCACTAGTGCTTGGAGGAAATAAAACTAGTCTAAATAATTTGCATGCATAGTGCTTAAGTAAATTAAAACATTTAACCTACTAAATTACATAATATATAAGATTAATTGAGGTAGTATTAGAGATGAATCCCATTTAATGGGATGAACAACTCTTCCCCATTTGGCATTATGAGATGGAATTCATTGGTTTACTTGTAATTGGCTATGGTATATGGGCTACTCTATATAGCATCAACATTAGTATGATTCCTAGCTTTTATTCTATCAACATCCCACTTGAGCACTAAGTCCCCATATTGGAAAATTATATTAGTATATTTTATGTCAAACATCTTATATGTTTGTGTGTACTGAAGCTCCATAGTGTGCATGGTCTAGGCATTGATCTCTTCAAGTTCCATCAGTTTAGCCAATCTTACTATGAGGGGGTTTATCTTGAGAAATTCTAATTGATGGGCTAGTTATAATGAAGGAAACTCAAGATATTTAGGTAATATTGCTTCCTTGCCATAAAAAAACATGAAGGGGGAATTCCCTAGCACACTTTTTGACATTATTTTATCTACCCAAAGAGGTATCTCGAGCTTGGTATGTTAGGATCACGGGTTATCTTCCATTATTCATTTGATTATGCAGATCAAGTTTTTATTCATTGATTTAGCTAGGCTATTACCCTAGGGGTAATAATTTGAATGGGTGTTCAAATGATGATGTGCTTGACTTCTGACCCATTGATTTTGGCTCCAAGGAAAGACATTATGTTTTTAGAGATAATGGTGGATGGAATACCAAATATGGTTACAATGTTGTCATAAAAGTCTACAATTGACACTTCATTAGATTCTTTGAGTGATACTACATCCATATAAATTTTAAACTAATATGTGGCCATGATTATCCATTTATGCCCTATGCTTGATGGTTATCATGCTAGTGAAATTTAGGTTCATTATGCAAAGGATTGATTAGCTTGAATTGGGCATAGGTGTATGGTTGTCAATTTTTGTTTACCTATAAAGGTGAACTTATTACAAACCTACACCCATCCATGTGTATCCTTGAATATATTTGGACAATAATATCCATCTCACATCATTTTAATAGTAGTGGTCTTTGGTGAATAATGGCATCTTGAAAGCCCATCATAGAACTCCTTAAGAATCCTCTTCACCTAATCATACTCTATGCACCTTAAGATAACTCCATCAATGTTTATTATAAAAATCACACCATCAAAAATAAAATAAGGAATGGATTGCAACCTAAAATGTATGCATTGGGATTTATTTAAGCTAAGTATATATGTGCCATTATAAAATAAGGCCCTTATGTACTCAATCTAGCTTTTTAGGGTACCTTGATCTTTTGGTTGGTCTTCATGTAACATTAAAATTATGTAGTATTCATTTTTCACATTTTTTACTAGCTACATGCAAAACCCTTTTCCTTGTACTAGATTTATTATTTGGATATCTATGTCATAGTCCATCACCTTCATGATTCAGTTAGATCTCTTCTCATTGATGTCCCTAATAAGTAGAAACTCTTTTGCACCTATGTGTGTGACCATAAACTAGATCCTTTTATTAGATAACAGTGTCTAAAACATTTAGTCACCCTTATTATTGTGAGATCATGTTTCTCCATAAATTTATAGTGAATCTCATAATCCTTGAGAACCTAACTAAAGAAAGTATAATAAATTTCTCCATATGATCATTATTTTATTGCTCAAGGATGGTTGAGATGCCTTTAGTTCTACCAAATTCATAAAGGATTAAATCCTTACCATAGTCTAGGTTGATCAAGGTGAGATCTTATGTGGTAATGTACTTGATGGCATAAAAGTATTTTTTTTCCTTTTAGGGTCCAGCTAAACACAATGTCTTTATGGAGAATCGCTATGAGGGACTTTGTTAGAGTAACAAAGTTTAGCATGAACCTCTTAACAAAATTTATTCTTCCCAAGAATATCTAAAGCATCTTTTTGTTACTTAAGAGAAGGAGAGATGGGATGGCCTTAAATCATTCTAGATCAATTATGAGGCCATATTTGGATATGATGTGTCCAAGTAAATTGTCTTCATGGAACACACACTTATTTGGGTTCATAGATATCCGAAACTCCCATAACCTCTCAAAGACTTTCTATAGATTACCCAAGTGATATTTAATGTACTTATAAAAATAGTTATATCATTAAGTATACCAAGATGATTTTGTTAATAATACCTTAGAATTCCATATCCATGGCTCTTTGGAAGGCCAATCCTATATTTTTTAATATGAAGGGCATCCTTTAATATGTAAAGGTACATCACATAGTATTAAATGTAGTCTTAAAGTAATTACACTCCTAGATAAGTACCTAGTTATAACAAAAATAATTATCTAGTAGTGAGAATCTCTTTGTGCCTAACTAGGATTTGCTCCATTGGTGGGAAGGGATATTGATCCTTAAGGGATACATTATTTAAATCTATGAAGTCTATGCATAGTCAGTTTTATCTACTTTTCTTCTAAATTGGGACTAGGTTAGAAACACATGAAGAGTGATTGATTTGAAATATTATACTGGATTTGGTGATTTTTGAGATTTCCTTCCTCTAAAGTCTCTAGTTTAAGATTGATCAACCTTTGATTGTACATCACTATCTTTTTGTTAGGATTGATATCAATGGTATGTTGAGCTAATCCTAAATCAAAGCCCCTAAGGTCTTTATAGCTCCATGTGAATATGTAATCATACCTTATATTAAGATTTATGAGTCTTTTGATTTTAGATGGGGATCATATTTTACCTACCTTCAAGACCTTTCCATTAGAGATGGTCACCTACCCAAATATATCTTCTTTGACCCTCATGTTTCACTTCTCACCTTTGAGTCAGTTGTCAAAGTTGAAGATGATTTACAATATAAAAAATATCTTAGATATCTTGTTTCCATTCAATTAAATAATTTTCTCCTCATATTAGTTTTGAATCAGCACTTGGTTCATAACACTAAATTTTTCTTCATCCTATAAGAATTTAATGATTCGGTCATCCTCTTAAACACCTACTAGTTACTTATATTATCTAGGACTCTCAGTTTGACCATGAGCTTTAAAAGCTATTTGGGTTCCTTCCTTACATTATATAGGATGTCATACTATTCACCTATGGTTGTGAGTCTATTGACATTGTTTTTATGCACCCTTAGTATGCAACATATGTTGAAGGCATCAAATCCTTTGATCATATCCCATACTTTATGCTTGTAAGTTCTTAGCAAGTTTTTCTTGGATATATTATGCACCCAAACCTATTTCATGACTAGTTCATTGTCATTAAATGCTTATACTAATTTTATTCCCTTATTTTGTGCCAAATTTCAACGCTAAACTAATGACTCATTCTTAACAACATTGTTTTTACAATTAAACTGTAACTTGGATGCATGGAAATATTTCTCCTTCTAAGGGGAGACTAACAAAACAATGGATCTAGCATCATTTTTTCTATGGGATCCATAGATATACAAATACCATATGCATTTAGGATCTTCCTATGTCTTCTTGAGATATGGTAATATGAGGTTCTTGTCAAGAATGTAGTGTGAACCACCTTGTATTTAGACATATTATCTAGCTACAAATGTGATCCTTAAAGGTCTATAACATGGCTAGAGGATGATAAGGTAGAGCCCTACTTGGTATGAGAGAATATCCAAAGTCCATAAGGGTCATACTATCATCTATGGAGATAAGCTCTAGTAGGGTGAGAGAGATAGGCATAACCCAAGCTAGTTGAGGCTAAGTCTAATAGGTAGCCAAGATAGAGCAAGGGGGCCAGTGATGGAGAGAGTACACCACATCAAAGAACACCACCACTAGGAGGAACATGATATATAAGAAGGCCACATAATCCATTATCATTACCATGTAATATAAGTGTATTTGATAGATATCACTTGATCTTTGTATTCATCCTTAGTGAGAGATGATATGCCACTAACACATATGCTATATGTGTGTGTGCAGGAGACCAACCTAGTTGGACTAGACCCCAGGTGGACCTAAAACTAAGGAATTTATTCCTTTATGTGGTGGTGAAACCACTCATGGAGTGGGTACTATATATACCTTATACATTAGGATTGGGTTCCCAATTGTATACTTTGTACACTCGGCCTTACACAATTGAAGGAGATTGGCAAGTAATGATGAAAAACCCACTAGAATATCATTATAGTCGGGGAAGGGTTTTACATCAAGATTAGACCAAATGTAGAAAATGATTGAGAGAAACCTATAGAGGGTATGGTTAGCTTCCTGCTAATTTGTGCTCTACCTAAACCAAGGTGAGAGAACCCATGGGGTAGATGGAGGGATATTGTAATTAAATCTCCATGGGGATTCTTGGCACAAGGGAAAAATATAACCATAGCATAACTAAGTTTTCAAACTTCACCCATAAAGGGTTATCACACTAAGTAAACAAATTATCTATGTCATACACAAGGTAATAAAGATAGATGAAGGGGTGACTACAATCTTCATTCTATAAAATATTTAATAATAGGGGTCAGATGGAAAACTGCAACACTAGAATTTTAAAGCATAAACTGCAAACACATTTCAAAATATGAAATATATTATGCATTTTTAGGGTAATTAAAACTTATAGCATGTAACAAGGTGTGTTATTTTTATGGTAGGATAGGGTGGGACAAGTTAGAAAATTATAAAATGGAGGGTGGTGTGTTGGTAGCTTCCAAATAGCAATGTGTTTGGTAGAATTTCATGACAATTATTTCTTAGCAAATATGTAGAAAAATTCAAATGCAAGATAATGGTAAACACTAAATGATCCCTAAAATCCTATAACATACACTGAAACTAGAATCTCAAATACTTTTTCCTTCTAAATTCATAAACTTGAGGTGCCCTTAAGAGGTATTCAATAACACATTTCCAAAGATAACTCTAGAAAGGGATTTATAACCTAGGTATATTCTTAAAATGGCAACCAATAATGATCAAAAACCCAAATATTTAATCAACATAACTTGAAAAACATATTATGCATTTGATTAATACACTATAATAAAGAACCACAAACATTTTCCACTTGACATTTTCCATTTGATTAATACGATATTATTGCATTTGCTAAATTTATGAACCCAAGGTGCCCTTAAAAGGTATTCAACATCCAAAAATAACTATATAAAAGGATTTATAAACTAGGTACATGATTAGAATGACAACCAATAATGAAAATAAACCCAAATATCCAATTAGCAAAACTTGCAAAACATATTATTACATTTCATTAATAGGATACAATAAATAACCACAAACAGTTTCCACTTGAATTGAAAAATAAATATTACAAACATCAACACTTCAAAATGTTGCTATTGGAATAAGCATGGTGAGATTACTCTTTTGACAAGGGAGACATAAACATGCTCTCAAAGCTTGCTAATGGATGTACAAATTTAACCACCTTAGAAAAGGAGACAAGATCTACACATAGTAGTTGATCATAGAAAAAATTCTAGAGCCTAAACTTAGGGAAAATAGACACCTAATATGGTGATCTACCACAACCAACAACTAAAAAAAGCCTTAGAATAGAGGACAAAACCTCTATTATACATTTTCAATCCTTTCCCAAATCTGGGACTATGGGTTGTAATTTGTAAAAATTGCATAAATTTTTTTCTAGTCCTATCAGATGCTCCCAACCAAAAAATGCCCTCTTTTATGCCTGAGATTGTTTTCTATTTACAAGAAATCATTGTTACAACTAACTCTACAAGGAATGATGATAATTCACAACCACCTGGAGATTTTCTTGACCACTTGCTTGCACATTTGGAGGGAGAAAAACATTTGAGGATCCAAATAGACTTTATATTTATGTCAAACCACCTAAAGATGCCCATTTACACCTACTTGAAATGTGATTTATGTGGTAGAGACCAAAAACTTTGTTTCTATGTGCAACTACTTGGAAATGCCAGTGAATGCTTACCTGCATATCTAGAACCTCTTGGACAATCACCTTTCTTTTTGTGCATGCCATAGAACAACCTATTCTTGCAATGATGGCTCAAGAATGATATGTTTATGATATAAAATAGAAAATAATCCATGATCATGATTGGAAATATTCACTCTTGAATAACTCATGGACCTTCTATGATTTGACCCATTACCTAATTGGGAAAGAGCCATCAAATTTAAATTTCAGACCAAATATTATCACACATCAATAATTTGGCATGCCACATTAAATCTAATTAGACATTTTTGGGCTCTAAGAATGACTAAATCAATTAATCAACTCTAGTCTGGATACTTGTCACTTCGTCATGCAATATGAGCCCTTTGAAAAGTCTAACTTAGATCGTATTATTGGATTCATCCTTGCCTGAGAAAACACAAATCATAGATCTTGTATGAGATGCTAAATTTCTAATTTTTGGCATACAACCATGCCACTTGTTATTTTTGTGTTTCCTCATAGGGTCCTTAAATGTTTAAGAATGGCCACAAACCATCAGATCTGGTTGGGATGAAAAAATGTGCTCTATCAGATCATGATCTAAAGGGTAGAACATTATTGTATATTACTTATTTTTAGTTGCAAGGATGTACCACTTGGTATCCCAATCCACTTCCTATGTTCCCTGGACTATCTAAATTTTATTGCATACCATTAGATCATCCCACTCTATGTAAATGCATGTTATTTGATATACCTCCATTTGAAAATAAATGTCTACTTTATGGGGTCTAAAATTGATGCTCATGTGACCATCCTAAAACATTTTAATCCTAATGGCTAGTCCATGTAACCTAAATTTTATGTTCACATACCTATCAAAAAATGTACACAATACCATCATACCTATAATTCAATAATTTCTCAAAGACTTCATTCTGTGGTAATTTGGTTTGAGTCTTTGTCTTTGACATTCCTATTTTCTCCTCGAGCACTTCTGTGTTTAGCTTCTCTTTATCCCGAACACTTCTACTTTGGGATTTTATTTGGCATAATTATCCTACAATAAATTTTTAGTAATTATATTAGGATAATTATCTCAATAAAAATGTCCAAGACAATTTCCCTAAAGGATTTCTAATTCACACATTTCCTGTAAGAATTGAGTCTTTGGGCCTTTGTCTTCATTAAGATAATTATTTCAGACATTTTATTTGGAAAAAATTCCCCTCAAAATTGAGCTTTGTAATTTTCCTAAAGATTCACCTTCATCAAAATAATTGTTTTAGACATTTTATCTAAAAGAAACTCCTTCAAGAAAATGGTCTTTTGCACCTTTGTCAAAAGAATTGGACCTTTGCACTCTTTCTAAAAGAATTAAGACTTATCTCATGTTTTATTCATCGAGATAATTGTTTTGGACATTTTATTCAAAATAATTTCCCCATAGAAATTGAACTTGGTATTTTTCTCAAAGAAATGCAATTCTTTTAGACTTTTTACATGGGTAAAATGTTTGAAGGAAATAGGAATTTTGGTCTATAGTAACTTTGCTAAAAGTACCTTTTAAAAGTTTTTTCAAGGGCACTTGCCCAAAAAAATTACCCTTTGGCTTTTTGGAATAGCCCTTTAGATCTCTTAAAAGTTCCCTTCGAACTTATTGAAAGTGTCCTTCGATCTCTAGATTTACCCTTAAGACTTTTTTAAGGTGCCCTTCAAGAATTTTTTAAGGGAAAAATGCTCAAAGGAAATGATTCTTCATAAATTTTTCAAAGGCAAAATGACCCTTCAGGATTTTTGTGTGAACAAAATGCCTGAAAGAATAATCCTTCATATTTTTTGTAAACACTTTAGTCAAAATGCATAAGTCCTTACATTTATTTTAGAAATTATGTGTGGGCAAAATGCCTAAAGGGAAAGTACCCTTTAGACCTTTTGTTGCAAATAAATTTTTTGAAACAAATAACCTTTTAGATTATTTGTGAAACACTTAGCTCGATGCAAAACAAGACACTGAATTCCTTCAGACCTTTTTTAGTAGATAAAATGTCTAGCAAAAATAAGTCTTTAGACTTTTTGTCTTAGATAAAAAGTCCTGAAGACCTATTTCTATTAGACATTGTATTCATGCCAAAAGCTCGAAAAAGTCTAAGGGAAAGACACATTCACAAAGCAAAGAAAAAATTAGGACTTAGCCAATTTTTTCATGAACTTGACCTTCTAAAGGAACACTTGGAGATGGAAGTTGGGATAAAGACATTCATTTACACTTGATAAGGGCCTAATTACTTCAGTGTAATTTTGGGCACTAACTTTGGCTCTCGCCCAGGGATGTATAGCCCCTATGGGTGTGAAAAGAACCATAAAACATAAGACCATGTGTCAATCCATTGGGATATAAATTCAATACAATAATTTTTGGTAAACATCCATGAAGTCTCAATAAAACATGGCAGACTTAACAAAAATAGATTAGGAGGATCTAGAAATAAACACACAACAAAAGGAATGGAAAAGAAATTTATAAACAAGGCCAAAAATAGAAGGGAAATAAATCAAAAAAAGCATATATTAGAGTCACAAAGATAATCAAGTTGATAAAGATATAGGTAGATAACTTTCAAACTAATAGGTGCTATTTATAAGATTCCCCAACAATATATGTGACAAGAATTTTTCCCCAAAAATGTTTCTAGAAGAGTGTTGGTTCCTAGTTGTACATCTCATACACTTAGTCTTGCATAATTAAAAGAGATTGGTAAGAACTGATAGAAAATCCACTAAATTGTCATTGTAACTGGGGAAGGTTTTTGCATCAATATTAGACCAAATGTATAAAATGATTGAGAGGCACCTACAAAGTATATGGTTAGCTCCCTACTACTTTGGGCTTTGCCTGAACCAAGGTGAGGAAATCCTATGGGTTAGTTTTCTTACATGGAGGGATTTTGTAATTCAATCTCCATGGGGATTCTTGGCACAAGGGAAAAATATGACCAGAGCATAACCAAGTTTTCACACTTCACCCATGAAGGGTTGTCACATGAAGTGCATAAATTATATATGTCATACACAAGATACTAAAGGTGGATGAGGGGATGATTTCAATCTTCATTCTATAAAGTATTCAACAACATGGGTTAGATGGAAAATTATAGCACTAAAAGTTTAAAGCACAAACTACAAACACATTTCAAAATATTAAAGATCTTATACATTTTAGGGCAAGTAACACTTATAATATGCAATAAGGTGTGTTATTTTTAGGGTAAGATAGGGTGGGACAAGTTATAATTATAAAATGGAGGGTGGCATGTTAGCAGCTTCCAAACAACAAGGTGTTTGGTAGAATTTCATGACAATTATTTCTTAGCAAAGATGTAGAAAAATTCAAAAATAAGATAATGGTAAATACTAAATGACCCCTAAAATCCTAGAACATACACTAAAACTAGAATCTCAAATACTTTTTCCTTCCAAATTCATAAACTTGAGGTGCCCTTAAGAGGTATTCAACAACACATTTCCAAAGATAATCGTAAAAAGGGATTTATAACCTAGGTATATTATCAAAATGACAACCAATAATGATCACAAACGTAAATATTTAATTAACATAACTTGAAGAACATATTATTGCATTTGATTAATACGATATAATAAAGAACCACAAACATTTCCACTTGACTTGAAAAATAAATATTATAAACATTAACACTTCAAAAATGTTGCCATGGAGACAAACATGGTGATATTTATATTTTGACAAGGGAGACATAAACATGCTCTTAAAGCTTTCTAATGGCTTTACAAATTCAACCACTTTAGCAAGAAAGACATTATCTACACACAATAGTTGATCCCAAAAAAATTTTTGCAAAACCTAGACTTAGGGAAAAGGGACACCTAAAATAGTGATCTACCATAACCAACAGCCAACAAAAACCTTATAATATAGTAAAAAACCCCTATTTATACATTTTTAATCCTTTCCCAAATCTAGGACTATGGGTTTTAATTTGTAAAAATTGCATAACAAACTTTTCTAGTCCTGTTAGGATGCTCCCAACCATAAAATGCCTTTTACTATGCTTGGAATTTTCATCCATTTATAATAAATAATTTTTACAACTACTACAAATAATGATGAGGATTCATAACTACTTGGATATGCTCTTGACCACTTGCTTACATAGTTGGAGGAATAAAAACATTTGAAGAGCCAAATAGACTTTATCCTTATGTCAAACTACCTAAAGATTCCCCTTTACACCTACTTGGAAGTTGAATTACATGGTAGAGGCTAAAAAACTTTGTTTCTATGTGCAACTACCTATAGATGTTTGTGAATGATTACTTTTACAACTAGAACCTCTTGGATAATTGTCCTTTTTTCACATGCCATGGAACAACCTATTCTTGAGTTGATGGCTCAATAATAATCTAGTTGTGACATAAAACATAAAATAATCCATGATGATGATTGGAAATATTCACTCTAAAATGGATCATGGACCTTCTTCTATGCTTTGACTCATTTCTTAATTGGGAAAGAGCCATCGAGTTTAACTTTTAGACCAAATCTTATCACATATCAACATTTGGCATGCCACATTAGATCTAACAGGGCATCTATGGCATCTAATAATGACTAAGTCAATTAATTTAATCTAGTCTAGACACTTATCACTTTCTTATGCAATCTGGGCCCTTTGAAATTTTTTTGGCTCACATCATTGGATTATCCTTACCCAAGAAAATGTGAGTTGTATATCTTGTTTAAGATGATTAATTTCTAATTTATGGCACTTAGTTGTGCCACTTGTCATTTCTACATTTCCTCATAGGGTCCTTAAATTTTCAATAGTATCCATGTACCATTAGATCTGATTGGGATGAAAAATGTACTTTTTTAGATCATGATCTGAGGGGTGGAGCATTATTGGATATTTCATGTTCATAGCCTCAAGGATGTTCCACTTGGTAGCCCTACAAACTTCCTATGTTCTTTGTACCATCCCTCTTTGATCACATACCAGCAAATCATCCTACTCTACATAAATTCATGCCATTGGATCTACCTCCATTTGAAAACAAATGGCTAATTCATGGGGTCTAAAATTTATTCTTACATGATTATCGTGGAACATTTGAATCCCAATAGCTAATCCCTACAACTTAAAGTTGACATCTGCATGCCTAGATTGTCATTCTTAGAATTCAAAATTTTCTTCGGGGACTTTGTTCCATAGTAATTTAGTTGAGTATTTGTCTTCAGGTACTCTTGTTTTCTCTTTAGGGACTTCTATCTTTGGCTTCTCTTTAACCTCAACACTTCTACTTTGGGATTTTCTTCTACACAATTATCCTCCAATAATTCTTTTGGGTATTCTGTTAGGATAATTATATTAGGAAAAATGTCTAAGACAATTTCCTTAAATGATTTTGAATTCACACTTTTCTCACAATAATTGAGTTTTTGGTCCTTTGTCTTCATCGAGATAATTATTTTAGGCATTTTATTTGAAATAATTTCCCCATAGAAATTGAGCTTTGGAATTTTCTTTAAGATTCACCTTTGTTGGAATAATTGTTTTGGACATTTTATTTGAAACAAATCCCTTGAAGAAAATGGTCTTTTGTACTTTTACAAAAGGAATTGGACCTTTGCACTCTTTTTGAAAGAATTAAGACTTAGCTCCTTTTGTCTTCATTAAGACAATTATTTTAGACATTTTGTCCAAAACAATTTCTTCATAGAAATTAAACTTGGTACTTTTCTTGAAGAAATGTAATTCCTTCAAACATTTTACATGGGAAAAATGTTTGAAGGAAATACGAATTTTTTTCCATAGCAACTTTATCAAAATTACCTTTCAGAAGTTTTATCAAGGGCACTTTCCCTACAGAATTTCCCTTTGGCCTTATGTAATGGCCCTTTAAATCTCTTGAAAGTGCCCTTTAAATTTATTGAAAGTGTCCTTCAATCTCTTGAAAGTTCCCTTCCAACTTATTAAAAGTGTCCTTCAATTTATATACTTACCCTTAGGAATTTTTGAAGGTTCCTTCAAGAATTTTACAAGGGTAAAATGCTTAAAGGAAATGATCCTTCAAAACTTCTTCATAGGCAAAATGACCCTTCAAGATTTTTGTGTGAACAAAATGCCTAAAGAAATAATCCTTCAAAATTTTTGTAAACACTTTGGCTGAAATGAATAAGTCCTTACATATTTTTTGGGCTTTTTATGTGGAAAAAATGATCGAAGGGCTAGTACCTTTCAAACCTTTTGTTGTAAACAAAAAGTCTAAAACAAATGACCTTTTGGATTATTTATGCAACACTTAGCCCAATGCAAAATAAGAAATTGAATTCCTTCAAACATTTTATAGTGGACAAAATCTCCAACAAAAATAAGTCTTTAGAATTTTTGTCCTAGATGAAAAATCTTGAAGACCTATTTCCATCAGACATTGTGTTCATGCCAAAAGCACAAAAATGTCTAAGGGAAAGACACATTCACCAAGTAAAGACCAGATTAGGACTTAGCCAATTTTTTCATGAACTTGACCTTCTAAAGGAACACTTGGAGATATAATTTGGGCTAAGGTCATAGTCATTTACACTTGACAAGGGCGTAATTACTTTAGTGTAATTTTGGGCACTAACATAAGGGACATAGTATGCCCAACTCATAACCTTGTGGAAACCCAAATTTTATTGTGTCATTCCTAAAAATTTACATGATTGAGTCATACACATAAAAATTAGATCAATTTTTTTATAAAGGTTGAATAGTGTGTGACCTACATAATTTACACCGTCCAATGTCTAGCCACCTTAGTGGCATGATATACATAAAGCATTGCAACAAAATTTAACAACCATCATTTCATTGAAATTTATACATAAGATTTGAATGTTTCACAATTAAACTCACCCCAAATCATCCTTGTTTTAATCTCAACTGAAAACCTTTGATAAGAGTTTAACATGGCTCATGACTTGGCTACATTTCAACCCTAATCTAGCCTAAGACCTAGACCCAATGCCCCACCTCAACATGGAAACCTACATATCGATTCCTTAAAATTAGGGTTAGATGTATTTATTCTCAACTTATGATGGGTATAATTCATGATATGCCATCATAAAAAGGGGTTGACACTCTAAGATAATAAGCAACGAACTAATGTATCTCCATCAAGTTTATAAATCTCTAAATGTCATCTCAAGATGAAACAACACACTCAATGGTAATTTATTACAAACACCTTGACAACTCAAGATGTGTGTTCTTACTCAAAATAATTATCATGTAAGGACATATATGATAAGATAAGTATAATCATTTTACTTTATCTATAGTGAGAATTCTCAACATTCCTTACAATAATAAAACTAGCATCAACAAGCATTTTCTATGACTAGAAATATTTGTCATCACTCCCATGTCTTTACATGTTGACATAATAATGGCTATAACTACATATAGGTTTGTTTACATATCCATTCATTAAGAGAGTTTACATGACCTCATTATTTCACTATATATTTAACCTCATGTTCTCATAGTAAGGTGTATATTAGGGTATATACTCACATTTAAATTTTATCATGTGATAAGAATGATTAATATCTTCCTATAGGGATGACCAGAAGTATTAAATTTTTTTTATAACTATATTAAGATATATTTTTTTCCTTTTATATATTAAAATAAAAATTAATGTTACCATTTTGTAATTGCATTTCATATTTCATGATCACATCACAAGTTCTATTTTACTTTTAAAACATACGAAGAAGAAAATAAACTATGGTTCTTTAATATTTATTAATGTTATATTTACTAACTTCCCAAAAAGGATAATAAGCTTCATTATGTTTAAAACTCGAAAATCATTCAAAATAATTGATGATTTCATTCACAAATGCCAACTAGCTACAAGTTCATTATTCAAATTTATAGGGCCATACCAAGAGATCATATTTACACAATATTTCAAGATCCAACAACATCCAAATTCCTATATCCATCTTTTTTGACATAAATTAATCCTAAAATGTTATTTAATTCATAGTATATGGATGGTAGTTTTATTTTATGTTAATAAAATACTATACATTACGTGCTTGCTAGAATTTGCAGTACCATCAATAAATATGGATCATCCATATGTCAACCAAATGACAATCAACCTCAAGTAATGCCACTTGATTTAGTCCCAAGCATTTTTTAACTTTATATGATGGGTGTATTTTATAGGCTTATCTCACAAAATTAAAACACTTCACACAACATGGTAAGCAATCAGAGATATAGCATTTCCATGGCCCATATGAATTAGAGAGAACTTCTCAATAAAACTGTGTATGTTTTTTTTGATCTTATCCAAAAAAATTCTCTCTAATGGAAAATAATTATTATGTTTCTCTAATAAATAAAAGGCCAAAATTTATAATCTATATCATTTGAAAAGCCGATAAAGGAAAAAAAACTCAAATTTATTTCAACTATTTATGATTCCAATGTTGTCGTAACTTATAAATTTGATTCCAAAATAAATAGAAGTTGTTATTCACTTGGTTTCACATTAAAAATATAGAAATAAATATTTCATTTAAAAAATATCTAATCTAATTATTTATCTTCCTTTAATTATGATTAGTATTCAAATATTCTTTATTGTTTCAAAATAAAATTGGTAGTCACTACCCCTCCTTGTTATATATAATGGAAACTCAAGATGCAGGAAATATAATGAAGTGAGTAGATAATAAACCTTTAGTGGTGTGTCACCTTAAAATTTAATTTTAACACTATAAAAAACATCTTATCCTTATATAATATTTTTACATTGTGAACCATTTTTTTAATGAGATTTCTCATGTAGGAGGAAGGTGCGAATGTCACTATAAAATTTAGTTCATCCTAGATTCATTATGAATAACTTATGTTGTCCATCTAACTTTCGAACTAAGAATCTATTTGTGTTTCTAAAATATGTTGCTAATAATGTATGAGAAGAAAGATCATCATTTCAAAGGAACATATAAAAAAATTCAATAATTGACTCATAAATTTGACCAATTGACTGAAGGAGACATATTCTCATGGAATATCCTTATTGTAGTTAACAACCTTTAAGGATTTCCAAAGAAATGCTTCAACCAGATGTTTCAAATTGAATTCCATGATTGTAGGACCTATACAAAATGGGATTGTGTGTTTTCTTCAAAGTCTTATAGCCTGAATTATGGTTCAAATTTTGATTCCTTTTCTTCACTATACATTTGACAATTGAAGTTACATATGGATTGGATATCTTTAAAAACATTAGAGCAGATAACTAACCTTTTAATTAAGTTTCTTCTCAAATTATTAATATTTCAATCTATAAATTATAGGTGACTTATAATTTGATGAGAAAATAAAAACAAATTGAAATTATGTAGGTTTAAGACCTTTCTAAGTAATAAATTGGCACTAGACTTCTAGTAGCAGTAAAATTACATTACCATTTTAATGAATTCAACTTGCAATGTTACATACAAATGGATGTTAATCACATTTAATCTATAAATGAATCAAGCTACTAAGGTAGGTGATTTCAAAATTAAGATAAAGAAAGGAAATTAATATTAGTTCTATTGAAGCATTCCAATAAAAAATACATTGAGCTTATAATGGGTTGTTGACTGCAGGGTGCTAATTGTTTACATATTATATTTACATAAATAAGGTGAAGTACATTTTATTTTAAAATCCAACCCAAGATTTTATATCTTTCGATGAACTAGGGAGACTCATAGTTACAAAGTAAGGGTAACTTAACTAGGTATTGTAATTTAGAGGTTTGTTACAACTAGGAATTATCCATGATATGTTCATGGATCTATCATAACCTATAAATAAAAGTTCATAAATTATGGGTGAAAAGGAAATATTATCAAGAATTGCTATGATGATCTAATAGTTTTTAAATAATTAAGGTGAGCATGACATAAAGGTAATTTGAGGGAAAACAGACAATAAAAAACTTATAGATTCCTTTTTGGTAAGTTATGGATGAATAAAAGATATTATGGTTCTCGTAAGGTAATTATCATTTTTAAAAAATTAATTAGATCTAACTAATCTTGCATACATAGTAGAACTATTTGTTGTTTATTTACATAAAATATTGATTTAAATTAATGTTTATCTCCTCCTCCATCAAATGACATCCTATCTCTTCAAATTTTCTAACACTTTAAGAAATGGCATTAAAAAACAAGCTAAAGGTATCTTTCTCCAAAAATTTTTTTTTTTTTTTTTCTAAAACTATTCACCCCTTCCTCCCACAATGTGTTCCATTTTATTTTGGTTACTTATCATCCTTTTTATTTCCTCCCCAATCCTTTGATGAAGACAAATATTTATGGCTTTATCATCAACTAACAAATTTAATTTATAGCTAAATATAAAGCATCCACTTGGTCATAATTAGGTGCAATGTTAGTGCTTATGGTTGAAGACAATAAATTTTTAGTAGAGTTCAATTTGTTTTCTAATTAATTTTTCCATCATCAAGGCATGGTCAAAGTCTTAAATATCTCATCCACTCCTATAAAAGTTATATAAAGCCTCACTCAAGTTAAACATGGGGTTTAGTGCTAAATCTCATTAATTGCTTAACTTGTAAATATGTGTTTACATCAAAATAAAATAAAAATATAATTTAATTAATAAATTTTGGTTGTCTATGTATAAAGTTGAATTTTCAATTATATTTTTTTGTCTATCTATAAAAATAAATGTTCAATTATATTTGTAACTAAAATGTGCTTATTGAAATCCCATAAATATGAAAATAAAACTAAAAGGGAACCTCAGTAATAAAATTCATTTAATGTAATTTACCATGTTAAAAATTAAAGTGAAAATAGATAAATATACTCCATTTATAAAATATCCTTGACAAATTTAAAATATTGACTCGTTGAGACTCAAAGACTCAAACTTAAGTCACCTTACAACCCCACCAAGTAGGTAAAAAGAATAGGAATATTAGTGATAGATGTCAACACAATAATTATTTTTTTTATGTTTCATATTTAAAAACATTTAGAAGTCTTAAAACAATTGTAATTATATAATAATAATTGTTAGAAGTGTAATTATTTATATTCTCTAATATTTATTCCTCCTACTAAGAATAAAATGAGAATTTGATACAAATGGTTGAATGGATAGTTATCACCAACAAATTCATGAAAGATATGAATAAATGACACCCTCGAACTATTATAATGTCTTGATTATATTATTTAATGTGATGAAAACATTGAGGTACATATTATACTTAGATAAAATAGACCAAATTCTCAGATCATGATATCCAAACATGGTAACGTGCATGAAACACACACAAAAGGGAGTCATGAAATGTATACAACATAAATGGCATGCTAAGATTGATGAATGGTGGTAGTTTCACAAGAGGGTTTTTACAACTTGCACCAAATAAGGATGATGCATGGAGGTTGTGCATCAATTATAGATCACTCAACAAGATCCTAATGAATAACCACTATCCTATTCAAACGATTGAGGATTTTCTATAATAGCTTCATAGTTCCAAATAATTCACCAAATTTGATCATAAGTATGGGTATCATTAGATTAATATTAAACCTAAATATTTATAGAAGATAGTCTTCAATTCTAAGGAAGGTTTGTTTGAATGGTTAGTCATAGCCTTAGACTTGACCAACCCTCTAGTTAAATTCATACAAATGATGAATGACATTATCAGGTAGTTCACTACCTTTTTTAGTCTACCTTGATGGCATCTTAATATTCAAAAAAACATGGGATGAACATCTATGACATACAAATTAGGTGTTTGACACTTTCCATAAACATAATTTGTATATAAACATGTAAAAAATGTTCATTTTCTATGTGGGAGATATAGTATCTAGGAAATATAGTAGATGCACAAGGAGTGTAGTGGACCTGACCAAGATTCAAGTCATCCAAAAATTTCCACAACCAAATAATATCATATAGCTCTGTAGTTTCTTGGGATTAGAAAAATTATACTAAATATTTGTACTTGGTTTTCTCATGTGACTTGCCTTATGAATAAACTTACCAAAGGTGGCACTAGATAAAATTTCATTTAGGGAGCTATACAAGATAAAGAATTTAAGAAATTAAAATGCAGAATCTATTACACACTAGTATTTTCATTACCAAGTATTTAATAACCATTTGATCTTGAGACAAACACATCTAATTTTATTATCAGATCAGCCCTCACTCAATAAGGTCACCCATTTACTTACCATAGAAAAATTCTCATTGCATTGATAAGCAACTAACCAACATATGATTATGATATTTATGTTATTATTCAAGCATGTAAGCATTGGAGTCATTATATCTTGGTCAAGGAGACTTTTATCCACACAAATCATAAGCCACTTTAGTTCTTGTAGACTCAGAACAGGTTGTATTAAGAGTGAAATAAAGAATGGTCTTCTTATCTTCAATAGTTCCATATGAACATTAGGAAAAAAAATGTAGTTCCAATCCTATGGAAGATTGTCTTATCCATATAATATTTTAAGCTATAATTTTTTTACTTTATTCATTTGTACATGAAGTCAATACATAGTCATAATTATATCCATCTAACATGGATTTTGCAAATATTTATTAGAATTTTCTTTGCAACGATTTATTTCCAGACTTATATTTTCAAGAAGGGATATTATATCCCTTTGGGAACTTATATATTATTGATGAGACATAGAGATATAAAATAATATGGGAGACTCATTTTATAAAAAAATTAGGAATTTTTGGGGTTGAAAATACTCTTGCAGTGTTGTATAATTACTTATTTTAGCCACATCTCTGGTCTAATGTTTTTAAATTCATCAAGTCTTATACTACATGTGAAATTTCCAAGTTAGTTAACAAGAATCAAGGTTTAGAAAACCTATATTGGTTTTAATGAGACCATGGTAATTTATTTCCATGAACTTTCTCTCATGCTACCCTAATATCAAACATGGTAATGATTTTGTTTGTGTAGTAGTTGATAAATTCTCAAATATGGTAATTATCATACTTTATAAGAAATAAATCTCAACTCTATAAACATATCAACTATATTATTAGCATGTATATATCACCTTTGGGATCTTGGAAACTATTCTTTCTAAAATGGATACAAGGTTATTGATAATTTTCTATAAGGTGACTTTGTTTATGCTAGATACAAAGTTGAACAAGTCTTCCACCTTTCATTCATAGATTGATGGATAGATGGAAGTAGTCAATAGGATGATACTATATATCATGATAGTATATAATTAATATAAAAAACACACTTGGGATGAAATATTTTTTTTCATTCATCATAGCTACAACATAGATTTGCACAGTTCTACTAAAAACAAACATTTTTAGCTCTGTTTAGGTTTCAACCCTTTAACACCATTAACATAGCTTATCATATTATGCCATCAATATAAAAACTCATTAAACTAAAAATTAATTTGAAAAAGATTTTTAATTAATTGATCACATTCAAAACAAAATGAAAAACATTCTGTAATAGGTTAATTTTAAGTATAAGTAGTGTAATGGCAAGTAGCAGACACCCCACACCTTCCAAGTTGGTGACAAGTCTAGCTATACCTACAGGAGTGATGTAAGAACATATGAATTAATAAATTGCTTATTTTTATTTTGTTTTTGTTTTTTATTTGGGTTATGATGTATTTTTTAGTCATTTCGGAGTTTTTCAAATCTCTAGCATTCCAAAATTTATCCATTTTGGCTTGTTTTTAGTTTTCCTACCAAAATTATCTTTAAAAAAAATTAAATTTGAAAAGAGAATTTGAAATATATTTATATCATCATGAAAAAAAAGTTCATGATCATTTTTATATGGGTAAATTAAATTCATAAACAAGATTTAGAAAAATGAAAATGTCTTAACCCATATGTGATTATGTAAAATTCACTTAAGGTTAAGTCTTAAGCTAAGTTACTTGGTTAATTTTTTTGAATAAGTGTAGGAGTTTTTAGAGTGAATGGATAAATAAGATAGACAATATATATATTTTCATGGTAAATTATATAATTTCAATAAAACTCCAAGATTTGGAGAAAAGAAAAAGAAAAGTTATGTAAAAATAGGGTTTGGTTAGACTATGTATACATTTGCAATAAGAACAATGATTGAATGTAATTTTTGAGTCCCATTATAAAATTTAAATCCTAATAATTAATTTAAGGTATTTTTTTAAATTTAATTATAGGGTATTCTTTCATATTGCATGTTTGATAAACAACTATAGGAATTTTATAGTCAAGTACAAGTTTTTAACTATTAAGACAAGTCATTTTTTATCACATTTTAAGACTGGTTTGAAGTAAAATTGAAGTGTTAAGGAAATATATAAGTTTTATAATGTATTAAAATTTAAATAATTCAAAATTTATCTTAAAAATGTAATATTCATTGAATCCTAGCTCACTACTTGTACACATTCAAGAAATATGCATTTATAGCCAAGAAAAAGTTGTTTTCATTGTGTTTTGTGATTGATCAAGGTGCCAAATTGATTTAAAAAGTAAATTAGATATAGTTAGAAATTTTAAAATTTAAATATTTAAAAAAACATGTCTAAAATCTCAAATTACACTTGAATTAGTGCTCACAGCCTGTACACAGACAACTAGGGTTTTAGTGCACTAAAATCATCATAACTCAAAAACTAACACTTAAAATTGTATGAAATTTTTTTGATAGTTGTGTTACATTTTTTTTAAGTTTATAAAATAGTTTAAATAATTTTTGAGTCCTTCATCTCAATATGTTAATAAAATTAGACTATGGGTTAAAAAAAGGCTAATTTAAAGCACTAAAAATACTAAAATCATCATAACTTGGAAATGACCAAACCAAAATCAATAAAATTTTATAGAGAAGTAAATGAAGGTAAAAATATATGTTTTTAGACTAGTTTAAATGTTTTAATATACCTAAAGAGAAAGATATTAAATAAACTCAGTCTACGGGCCTATTAACAAAGCCTAAAACCATGTTTTAGTGTTTTCTTATATTTTCAAGTTGGATAAAGTTATAAATTAGTATGTTGAGTTGAGAAAATATTTAAAGAATATGGAAAGATATTTTATATCAAAAATATTCCTTGGTTTAGTTTCAAAATTGGTGCATGAAATTTTTGGCTTAATCTCTCTTTCTTAAGCAAGTTGCAAGTTTGATCTTCCTTACTCCCTCCATTTTTTAGTATTAGAGTAGGGTTTGGTTATACTTCCAAGGTGATATATGGAGAAATATTTCATTGATAAGAGTGAAGAGTGGGTTGTGAAAAATAAACTTGAAAGAAGTACAAAATGGCACTTAGAAGAACAATCAAAAGTGGTGCTAGAGGAGGTCCAAGAATATAACCAAGGGATGTGTTGTTGGAATAGATGAGAAATATACAAGAACATTTGTAAGTAATAGACATTTATCAAAGAATATATGTGGTGTCAGGTGATGTCAGTGAAGGAAAGGAAGAATCATAAGAAGAGGTTGTATAAGAAGAGGAGGAAGAGAGAATGGAAGAAATACTCTTGAATTATAATTACCAAAAAATTACCTCAATAAAACTCAAATAAAACCCTTAAAAATGTTACCAATTTTTTTTGTGTGTAACACTATCTTCACACAAGTGAACACTCTAATTGATAACCCATCCATGTACATGCACACTAAGATTGTGTGAATATTATAACTCATGCACACTGATAAATTAATATTAAATGGAATCACTTATAATCAATGTAAGTCACCTATTACATCATTACTCACCTTTAACTCAGAATGCAAGATTCATCAAGGCATTTGGCAAGCTCATTGTAACAAACTATATCGACTATACTAGAACCAATTTATAAGAATACACTTGACTTTTATACTCAAGTGTATTCAAGTTTAGTTTATATCAATCATATTCACACTTGATCTCATCCCCAATCATAATAAACACAATTTACAAATAATTTAATGATGAGGAGACACTATAACTATGACCCCAAGTATAATAAAACTATAAGAGAAACCAAGTTCCAAATTCAATCAAACTTTCATATAACCACTGTACCACCCATGTATATTTTAATCAAGGTTAACCATTTTTTTATAAGTATAAAATCATAATCTTAACATAATTAGACTTGATTAGCTCACCTCTTAGTCCAGTCTCAAAGTCGTTAAATCACCTATGAAATGGCAATGGAAAAAATACTTCCACAAGTTGAAAATCTTGTATAAAAATTATTCCACAATAGATTAGCTAAAATATACAACTATTAACCTATAAAATTAAAATAAAATAATTTAAACATTAAAATAACTCAGTGTTTTAAATAGGTTTTTATGCTGAAAATTGCTCTACTAAGCAATTTCTAGAATAAACAGGTTCAAAAATAAGATAATTAAAAAAAGTAAAGATGTATGAAATGACTCAAATAAAGTTTATATATAGATTTAAATTTAAAAAAAACCACTAAAAACATTGGTTTCTCCCTTTGACTCTTATATATATTTTTGGCAACTCCATTTTGAATCAACTTCCCAGGCTAAAAAAGGAAAATTAGTGCAAAAAATTGCCAATTACCTTCGAAACTAGATCCACCAAAAATCATAAAAATAGGGTAGAGAAATAAAAGTTATATAATATGATTCACATGAGGTAAATATATATCTTACAAGTTTCTATTTCATAAAAACTCAAGTTTGGTGATTAATTTAGAGCCTCTCTCTATACCAATTTAGTTGATATTAAAACTGGAGAAATTTATAATGTAAACTTGCATGAAATCTCAAAAAATGCATGAAATTATTCACACCTCCACCCAAATTATTCTATAATATGATAATAATATCCATGCACTCCATAAGATATAATTTTAGTATCCATTACATTTACTTTATTCTAACAAAACTCTAAGAGATACCTATAGACCCACCACAGTCAACCTACCCAAAATGGTTTCCTACAACACTAATGCTAAGGAAGAGTTACAGTATTCATGTCAATATACCTAGAATATCTTGAGGTAGAATTATTGACTAGTTTCAAATGTAGAGGTCAACCCAAACTTAATTGTTTAGCAATTTCACACATTAAGATTAATATGTAAGTTCACAATATGAAAGTGATTTAAACTCATTTATATTCCAAGTCTGTGATTATCAATGTTTTCTTACCACATAATATTTTCATTGATATTTATTAAATAATAGAGTGTTCTTAGCACTGGTGTTAACATCTAACTATAAGTTTAGATACTACAACATTTATTTATCCAAAACACTACCGAATTAACTCTATTAGACAAGAACTAGTCTACATCTAGTACTAATACAATAAGTTCTATAACAAATTGTTGTCAACATAGATTAGAGAATATCATTATACATTGATATAATAAAGTATTACAATAACCTTTATGGGATTCAAGAATAAAATTTACAACAAGTATCTTATCAATAGTAAGATAATTCAAGGTCTAAAATAATCTCCAAGGAGTAACTTTACAATTGTCTCAGTTGGTTAACAACCATATAATCATAATCAATTCAAGTCATAAAGTGAGTAATAGTTCAAATGCTACAAATATAAATATAATAAGCATAAAATATCTACATTGTATCTTCTACCAGTAGTTCTTTCTCCTACACTAATACATAGGTAACATTGGGTCAGCTAACACTAAGCAAGTAAAAATACCCTCACACATTCTTCCTTATTTTTTTATATCAGATTCATAAACAAGATAACAATGAAAATTTAACATTCATTCTATTAATGATAATATATACTATTATATATTTAAACAAATTTTTACCAAAAATGTAATAAGGAGAAAATAGATAACAATTTATTGATTTCTCTATATAACTTACTTATATCCACCAATCTACTGTCAGTACCAATTATTTAAATAATGATTGAACTTACCTCTTTATTACCACTCACATTATACCATGTCAATTTATATTTGGATTAATAATCATGATATGGTAATTTCATATTTTTTCAAATCATGAAAATTATACAAAATACTCTCCAAATACACACACACACACACACACACAAGACTTGATGTATTAACCACTTGTATTTTGGCCACTGCACCTCTACATCTACATAATATTTACATATTTCTTTCTATTTGTACCTCTTACTGGTTAGTATGCCTATTTCACTTACTATATGTTAATAGATTTATAATATCCCAATATTCATCGTAAAAATATATTTATTATTTCTATAATAATGCTTCAAAAATTAGAACACAGTCATATTTATTATATCATTATTAAATATACACACACTACATTATATTCATTTCCTACTTAACTATGATTGTCTCCATTCATCAGATATAAGATAAATTTTAAATAATAACTTAAAACAAATTCTAAATATAAAAATATATTATAATATAAATATAAATTATAAACTATAATTTTAAATTACAAATTATAAAATATAATTTATAAATACAAATTATAAAATATGAATTAAAACAAATTATATATTATAATTTTTAAATTACAATTCATAAAATATAAATTATGAATATAAATTAAAACACATAGTATATAATATAAAATATACATGTCAATTTAAACTGTGTGTGTGTGTGTGTGTGTGTGTGTGTGTGTGTGTGTGTGTGTGTGTGTGTGTGTGTGTGTGTGTGTGTGTGTGTGTGTGTGTGTGTGTGTGTGTGTGTGTGTGTGTGTGTGTGTGTGTGTGTGTGTGTGTGTGTGTGTAAGGCATAAGCCCTAGCCACCATGGCTAGCGGTCATAATGGCTAGGTCATGGGGATTAGAGAGGGTCAGCTAGCCCAACCCTTCCTCCCTCCTTGTTATGGGAGGAAGGTAGGGGTCAACTCAGTTGTACCCCTCTCCTCTCCATATTAAACAAAAAATATTTTATTATTATAATTTTATAATTTTATTTTATTTTTTAATATATTATTTAAAATACTACGTTATATATTATACATCAATGCTTATGTATCATTTTATTTTTTTAATTTATTATTTATATATAAATATATATGCATTTTCACAACTTATACATATATACACACAAAAATAAAGAGATATATAGAATAAGTGTGTGTGTGTGTGTGTGTATATATATATATATATATATATATATATATATATATCTTTTTTGTATAATATGTTTATATATATTTATATATTAAAATATTTATATATACATAGATATTTATTTCAATAAATAAAAAGCATGTTCATGTAAGAAAGTGGTATATATAATAAATATAAACCCTATTATCTTATCCATGTCCAACCAACAACCCAAATAGAGGGTTTTCTAAAAATTTGGAATGTAAAACAACCCAATAACCAAAAAAATACCAAGTTCAAAGATCTAAAAGAAGCTATCATTCTTGTATACCCTATTTATAAATTTGAGAAAAATAATAGATAAATATGAGGGAAAGTTTACTTGCTTGGATATATCTAAATCTGGCTCTTCCAACTGAACTCCATCTACCTTCTTCATTCTCCCTTCCCTATTCGGGCTCCCTTGGTAATGGTAGCATCCATGGAAGTAAGAGCTTGGAGGGGAAATATGAAACTTCAAAACCCTAAATTAGTTTCAACCTTTTTCTCCCCACTTTATTTTTATCTTTAAAATCCTAACTACTCCCACCATATGCTTGGTTATCCACTAAGTGGGTCTAGTTATGACCTCACTTGTTTTAGGATCTACAAAGAAATTTAGTAATATAATAAATAATAATTAGTCAATGAAGCATGCTAATATTAATTATTTAATCTCTCACCTATTAGGAAGTAAAACTTAATATTTCATTATTAAAGCATGTTAATAAATACTCATTTATTTATTTATTTCAAACTCGAATAAGTTATTAAATATTTATGGTAACTAGTAAAATGAGAAATTACATACATACATATATCCAACAATACTAGTATATCAAGACATAAATAGTAAACCTAGATTAGTCCAATAAACTCACCTGACAATCATAAAATAATCTAGTCTATAATATAGAATAACTCATACAACCATACTCTGATAAAATTAGGATAACACTAGGCATATCTCACTAAGATTTCCACACACTTAATAGGGTCTCCACCTATGACAATATGATAGAGGTAAAGCTATCTATAGTGGCTCGACACAAGGGTATTATAGAAATTAGTCATGATAATAAGTTCCAAGCCTAAATTGTAAGGTCTAACATATGGAGGTAGTTTAAATGTCTAATAATTGATAGGTTAGATAACTATAATAGACAAGTACTTTGATTTTAAAGGAATAACTAAAGATGAGAAGGTCAAGTTTTCATGTACAAGGCTGAAGGGATATGCATCTCTTTGGTGGGATAGTGTTCAAGAGGAAAGAAAGAAAAGAGCTAAAGAGAAAATCAAGTCATGGGACAAAATGGTATCCAAAATCAAATCCAAATTCATACTTATAGACTACTAGACAAAGTTTTTCAAAAAACTCCAAAACTTGAAGTAAAATGACATGAGTGTAAAGGACTATACTAAATAATTCTTCAATCTTACAATCAAAATTGGTCTAGGTAGAAGAAGATGTTGAGAAAATATCAAGGTACATCAATGGTTTGAGGTTCAATATTCAAGATGAGATCAATTTATTGTCTCTAAGATCAATTGAAGAAGCTTCTCAATTTACTCTCAAAATATAAGAGAAGTTGGATAGAAGACAAACTTAGTAATATATAGGAGGAGGTATAAATTTCAAAGTTAGAGGATAACAAGGTGGTAAAAGTCAGTTACAAGTTCATAATGAATAATCAAGTATCTCTCATGGTTAAGACAACATTACAAGAGGAGGTTATTCATACATAGTAATAAGGTCATATACAAGAGGTAGAGGAAAAGGCTTTCAAATAAAATGTTTCAATCTAATAGGTATGTCAATTATAGGTTATATGAATACCTTGATGATCTATAAATAAACAATACAATAATTGAAGGTAGTAATCAATCTATTCAAGTTGAGGAAGAAAGTGTTAGATCACCATCACATGTGGAATAACCTAAAGTGGGAGAGTATTTATTGATGAATAGATTATTGCTAAATCCAAACAAGAAAATGAAGGAATCAACCCAAAGAAAGACATTATTCATAACTACATACAAATCTAAAGGTTAGTGTTGTAAGTTTATCATTGATGGTGGTAATACAGATAACTTGATTTATTTAGAATGGTTTAAAATTTAAGATTGAAGAGATTAATGCATCTTACACCATACAAAGTGTCTTATCTATAAAAAAATACATCAAATATTAGTCAATGAGCAATGCCAAGTTGATTTTTGGATTGATAACTATAAGGATAATGTATTTATGATACCATGCCTATGTATGTTTGCCATGTGTTGCTAAGTAGACCTTGGTAGTTTGATAGGAAAGCTATACTTGATAGAAGGAATAACATGTATACAATGGATAAGGATGGTAAGAAGCATATTTTGACAGCATGAAAAGATGATGATGAAGTTAAAAATAATATTAAGGTTTTTTTTAGTGAGTGAAAAAGAGTTCTTGCAACTAATAAAAGAATAAGTTGGTTATGAAGAATCCAAAATTGATATATAAAACAATAAAGAGAAATGAAGTTGTGAGCATCTCATAGAGGAAGGAATTATCATGAAGAATAAGATATATGTGATAGAATTGAAGAAAAGTGGCAGCCCATGTAAAGTTTTAGATAGAGGAAGAGCATCCAAGTAGAGTTACATGTTGCCATGGTGGAAGCATTATATGTAGAGGTTGTGAAAGAAATTGAAAATAAGGAGATAATTGAAAAGGTTTAGTTATGCAAAGGAGCTAAAAATAGATATGTGATTAAGGATAAGATAGCCTTGGAGGTGGTTGATATGGAGATTTTGAGAACTCATTGTGAGAGTGGAAAACATGACAAGCCTAATAGAATTGGAGGAGAGTTTGACAATATGCCTTTAGAACATAATGAAGTGGTTATTAATGATAATGAGGAAACTCTTTTTTTCCTTAATATGTTTGTGCATTGTGAAAGTATAGTCATGGATAGGATAGTGAAGATAAGGAATAAGTGTGGAATAGTTTAACATGTTCATTGGTATGAGAAGTAGAGTGAAGAAGATAACCAAGTGATGGATATGGTAATGGTTATTATAAAATTGGTTGGTTTTAATTTTCCATCCAATGTGGAGGGTATTTAAGTCAATTTGGAGAAAAGAGAGTGTGATAGAGCATGAGAATAAGTTGGTTCTCAAAAAGATATGAAGATGAAGGCTCAATTGTAGTCAATTGAGGAAGATGAACCATTGAAAATTGTTGGATAAGGATTTGAGAAGCCAAATATTGACATGGAGAAAGCTTATAACATGGTTAAGGATAAATTGGAGTAGCATTGAAAACCTTATGGGCATGAGTTCATGAATAATTTTTGAACTCAATGAACTTGATGCAAGAGAATATGCCTAGAAGACTTGCTTTTTTATTTCTTTAGGTTTTGGCATTGATTAGGGTTATGAGGTATTGTTTAGTCATTTAGGAGGTTTTCAAATCTTTAACATTCATAAATTTGTCCATTTTGGCTTGTTTTTAGTGTTTTTCTAAAATTGTATTTTTAAAAATTTGAATTTGAAAGGTATTTGTCATCTCCTAGTGCAAAAAAAGTCATGATCCCTCTAAAATGTGTCAAATAAGGTCATAAACATGATTTATAACAATCCAAATGTCTTATCCCATATGTGAATATGTAAAACTCACTTAAGGTTAAGTCTTAAGTTGAGTTACTTAGTTGGTTAAACAATATGCCTTTAGAACATGATGAAGTGGTTATTAATGATAATGAGGAAACTCTTTTTTTCCTTAATATGTTTATGCATTGTGAAAGTATAGTCATGGATAGGATAGTGAAGATAAGGAATAAGTGTGGAACAGTTTAACATGTTCATTGGTATGAGAAGTAGAGTGAAGAAGCTAACCAAGTGATGGATATGGTAATGGTGATTATAAAATTGGTTGGTGTTAATTTTCCATGCAATTTGGAGGGTCTTTAAGTTAATTTGGAGACAAGAGAGTGTGATAGAGCATGAGAATAAGTTGGTTCTCAAAAAGATATGAAGATGAAGGCTCAATTGTAGTCAATTGAGGAAGATGAACCATTGAAAATTGTTGGATAAGGATTTGAGAAGCCAAATATTGACATGGAGAAAGCTTATAACATGGTTAAGGATAAATTGGAGTAGCATTGAAAACCTTATGGGCATGAGTTCATGAATAATTTTTGAACTCAATGAACTTGATGCAAGAGCATATGCCCAAAAGACTTGCTTTTTTATTTCTTTAGGTTTTGGCATTGATTAGGGTTATGAGGTATTTTTTAGTCATTTAGGAGGTTTTCAAATCTTTAACATTCCAAAATTTGTCCATTTTGGCTTATTTTTAGTGTTTTTCTAAAATTGTCTTTTTAAAAATTTGAATTTGAAAGGTATTTGTCATCTCCTAGTGCAACCAAAAGTCATGATCCCTCTAAAATGTGTCAAGGAAGGTCATAAACATGATTTATAACAATCCAACTGTCTTAACCTGTATGTGAATATGTAAAACTCACTTAAGGTTAAGTCTTAAGTTGAGTTACTTAGTTGGTTGAACAATTTGAGTAAGTTTAGGATTTTTTGGAGTGAATAAGGGAGAAAGAAGAGTGATAAGAGATATAGGTGCATCATAAAATTATATAATACAAGAAATAAATTTCAAGAAAACTCAAATATTTGGAGAAAAGAAAAAGAAATGTTTTATAAAAATAAGGTTTGACTAGACTATTATACATTTAAAACAAGAACAATAAATGAATGTAATTGAGTACCATGATTCAATGTACTTATTAATAATTCATGTAATTGATTTATTTTTGTTGTTTTTGATCCATATTCATTTTTTTAAAGGGTATTTTTCAATATTACAAGTTTGAGAAACAACTACAAGAATTCAACAATCAAAAACAAATTTTTGATATTCAAGACAAGTCATTTTTTATCAACTTTAAAGATAAATTTGAATTAAAATTAAAGTTTAAAATAAATATTTAATTTTTAAAATTTTTTACAATTGAAAACGGAATCAAACTTGATCTTAAAAATTGAATATCCATTGAATCTTAGCTCATTAATTGCACACAATCAAGAAAATGTTATTTTCATTATGTTTTATGATTGATCAAGGTCAAAATTTGATTAGAAAAGTAAGATATATATTTTTAAAACCTTTATAATTTAAATATTTTAAAAATAGGTCTCAAAAATCAAATTACCCTTGAATTAGTGTTATCAGCTTGTATATAAGCATATAGGCATTTAGTGTACTAAAATCATCATAACTCAAAAATTAGCTTTAAAAGTACATGAAATTTCATGGAGAGTCATGTTAGGTTATTTTTTAAGGTTTTAAATTGGTTTAAATGATTTTTTATGATTACATCTTAATATATTCAAAAAACTCAAACTATAGATAAAAAAGAAGGCTTATTTAAAGCACTAGAAACACTAAAATCATCATAACTTGAAAACAACCTAACAAAATATAATGAAATTTTTTAGAGAAGTGAATGAAGGTAAATTAGACTTTTTAAAGTTAGTTTCAAGGTTTTATAACACATACATAGAATTTATTTAAAGAAACATAATATATAGGCCTAAAACCCTTGTTTTAGTGTTTTCTTGTATTTTAAAGTTGGATAAAGGTATAAATGAATATGATTAGTTGACCCAACATTTTATTAATGTTTAAAATTATTTTATGTCATAAATATTCCTTTATTTAGTTTAAAAATTAGTGCATGAAGGTTTTAGTCTAATCACTCTCTCTTAAGCAAGTTGTAAGTTTGATGTTCCTTAATCCCTTCATCAAGAAGTAAATATTAAGATGACCTTACGATAATATTTATCCAATTTATCATGAACATTATAAAATCACCAATTAAGTAGGAGATAATAATTTTAATCTTAATCTTCCTTATTACCTTTGGTTACATCCAATATTCAATGTTAAACTCTTGCACAATTACTTCCCACCTCTATTGGATACTTAAAATACTATAAATCCTCTTTAAAAGATAGATATCAATCCATATTATAGTATCATATCAAAATAAATTGAGGAACCTTCTCATGGACAGTTGTTTTTAGAAGTGTAGGCTACCAACTTGTTCTTTCATCTTTTACCACAATTAAATTAAATGGGGACCATTAATTTTCAAGTAAGGGTGATTTATCTAGGAGGATTTAGATCACTTACATTGTGGCATATATAGCCTCAATCTAACATTAGTACCATTGTCATTAGGTTACTCACCTATTTTCCAATTTTCAAGATCATAATCCACTTATGCATTTCTACATAGTTCTTGAAATGACATCACTATATACCACAGCTCTAAAATAACAAAAATTAATGACATCAAGGCATTTATTGGTTATGAAGTTGTTACCAACTATGGTATTAGTTCAAATGACACTTCATCTTCATCCCTTATATATTAATGTACACTTATATTTTTTTGTTAAGAGATAAACAAAATTGATAATAATAATAAATTTAAGGAATAAATAGGCATCATATGATCTAACCTTTAGACATTGTATAGAACTTAGCATAATAAAAAAATTATATTGTATTTTTACATAAATTTTATATCATCTTTTGTGTTTTCCTTGTTCATTTGCATATTACACTTTCATTTCCTTTTTCATTCATAAATTTCTCCATTCATATCCCTCTTAAATATCTTTAAGTATGTTTTCCATTGGGTCTCTTTATGGGCCTTGAATCATCATATTTTTTCATTTCTTGGTTTATTTTTAATGGTTTATAAAATTTTAGTTTTCTTATTTTCATCAAATAAAATTCTAATGTATGGTGCCACCAAAAAGACCAAATTGAGATTGAAATAACAAAATGTTTGGAATACCTTAGGTAGATCATTAATACAACCAATGGCCTACAAGGAATTACTAATTTATTAATTTTGTTTTGGTATATATCACATTTAAAAAAATTAAAATATTGACTTTGAGAAATATTTATTTGACATTTTAAACAAAATCTTATGTTCAAAATATTGAGATGCATTGAAAAAAGATCAATCAAGAAGAAGATGATTTTTTAGATCATAGAAATTTTGACAAAGGTTATCATGATAATGATGATAATGTTGATGATGATGGCTACGATGATGTAGATAAGGACAATAATTCAAGTTAGAGTTTAAACAATTATTACTATACATTTTATAATAATAAGGATTTCATAGTGAGTAAAGCACTATTTGATGTTGATGTTTAATAATTCTTGATTGATTTATAGTACTTAAATTATGATCATTATAATAATATTGTTAATAATTAATTTTAAATGTCATTTGACTATTATGCACTTTGTTTGTAATTAAAATATGTGGATTATAGGTGTTGTTAATTTTTTTTCTTAAAAATATTCCTTTTTTAATACTATATTAATAAAAAATACTCGTGAGTTGTTGAAAAAATTCATCGTCATCATTTACATAGATGTAATCTAGAAATAAAAACATAAACAACTGTATTTATTGTGTTATTAATCAACAAAAAATATAATTTGATATTTTTTATTTAAAAAAGATAATAAATTCCATAATTTTTCAATTTCTAACATAATTGGCATCAAATCTTACACCCCCAACACTAATTCAAATTTATATTTTTCACAAAAAATAAATTTAAATAAATGAGACTAAAAATCTTAAGCATCTTTTTCAATCCAGCTTTTGACACAAATCCAGCTAATGCAATACTTTTTGTCAACTAAAACATGTCATTTTTGCTAAATTTTTCCAATTCTATTTCCACGTTAAAAAATTGTTTTGCATCACTCTAACCAATCTAGAGAGCATTAAAAAAATCATCAAAGATGAAAATAATATAGTAAAATAAACATGTGATTTTGACACTAATACTAATGCTAATCATCAAAATCGACTAGTGTCAATGCCTAGCTTACCACTACCACCAATAGATAGAAAAATGCTAAGAAGAATTCATATAAACCATGACTAGTTCACAATGGATGGTTTAAAATGAATTTCCATACCATGTGTTTCTTCTCACACATATCAAAGGATAAGAGACCAAAAATTACTACAAAATATATTATGTCATTTATGTCTCACAACCATCAATATCTATACTAGGTATTTCTAAAATGTGCCTAAAGAGATAAATATAAACAAATACATCTAGATCAATGTCTTATAAGTTTCACAATCCTATCATAAATGTAATTCCTATAAAACCAAGAGTGATATTCATAAACTACATGTTTTATATTTACAAGTAAGAAACTAAATCCATTTTAACTTCATCAAAAAACTCACACTCCATATTCATGTTGAGGTATGTACTAGAGGAACATAAAATAGGCTTAAATTCAAGGTGTATACAAAAAATGAAACTACAACACTTATGAGATTATTTTACCCTAAGTTAAGTATTATAACAATATATATCACAATAAATGTAGGATCAACCAATCCTAGCTTGGATTTGAAATTTTCACAAGTTATAGATATAAGAGTACCCCAAGGTTAATGTTATTACTTAAAGTTAATATTGATCACAATAATATTGCCATAATAAAGTTATTTCCAAAGTTTACTCAATTGAGCCACTTACAATCCAAACTACATGTTCATGTATGTGTTATGTATGACTAAGATATAACAAGGTCAATATCACCATAGCAATAGTCACATGTAGATAAGGCTCAATCCTACCTATAATACGTGTGTGTGTGTGTGTGTGTGTGTGTGACTTGTGTTTAATTGAGGAAGAAACATAGTTAGTGATAAAAATCATTGGTGAATTCAAATAGAAAGTCTTCCATTACCATCTATACATATGTGTATACAATAAACATATATTGAGGCAAGTACACACTAATATACAAAACATTTCCTTCATTACATAACTAGCCCAATGTATAGCACATTCATGCCCTAACCATGGGTTGTCCACATATTTATCATAATTCATAGGTTTATCACCATCTAATCTATCTCATTTCATAAGGATATCAATGATCATTTAAACTCTTGTCCAAATTTATTTACCACATTTAAATAAATTTTATGAATAAATTTAGAGATTGAACACACATATCTAACAAATATAAATATTGTGTACTAAATGGGTGCCTACAATTTCTATTAAACCCCTACCTATAAGTATTATCATAACAATATACCATGGAATTAACAAAAACTAGATTAAGGTTTTATATTTTTAAAATCATTTCAAACAACATCTCTTTCACATTTAAAGATAAAGGTTAGAGGAGTTCAAGGCATTCTTGTTTGAGTAAAGAAAGAAGATTTAAAAATATCCAAATCAACCATAGTTGTCTTCTATTATTGATCACTAATAGATTTTCAACTTATTTTTCCATAATGATTAATCCTAAGACTCTTGATTATGGTATTCCCCATCAAATCATAAAAAACATTAACACAAGTTCCCATCCAATATCCAAAGACATGTACTAAATCTCTAGAATATAAACCCATGCATTAACATTAAAACTCTACTCAATTCCTTGTATGAAAATCTACCTATTTCATAATAATAGAAATAAATCATCATCATGGTAGGGACAAAACCTTCCCTCAAATATTGCACTATTTATGAGGAAGTTTAGGTCAAAATACCTAATTGACATTATTTTCCAAAGAATGATCATTTGATCAATTGATCTAACCTAAGATTGGTTAACTACTAACACCATTACTCTCCACTAAAACATAGTAGCATAATCACACAATACTTTTTTTAAAGGAAATAAATTTTAGCTTAGCATATAAGTGTAGATATATATATTTACTCATAGGTATTTGAAAATGCTAATTCTTGAAACATTCCCAACCACATGACTTGTGCATAATTACATTACTGTTATTTGCCATCCTCTAAGCCTTTATCTATATCATGTTTGACCCTTTATTTTCCATTATATGTTATATATAACCTTCAATGTCAAATGTTCAATCTATTAAAAATCACCTTTAGACTATCTCTAGTTTAGGATAGGTCTTTAACCCTCCTATATAGGTCTTTACTAGGTGGACTAAAGTGCACTAAACCCCTATCCACTTACAACAGTTACATCCTACCCTAAATAATGGCTAGTTTTTGAAATTCAAAACATCCTTTTGGGTCTTCCCAAATGTTTCATGTCATTTTCTAAAGGAAATTTTCAAAAAAATCACTTATAAATACATATGAGTCATGCACAATGACCACTTATTATTCATTAGTTCAATCATATACATAATTAATAAATATAATGTGCACCTTCCTCCTAAGACATACGAGCATCCAATAGATAAAATTATTAGAACACTTATAGGCACATTAACACAACATCCAGTGATCACTTTTGATGATAGTGAAATTAATGATGATGATGATGATGATACATATGGTTATTTACTCTTCATTAGAGCATATATCAATAATCAATGTATTCATAATGTCATGATTGATAATAGATCAAGAAAAAAAGCATGTATAGTGATATTAATTACATTCTTGGTTATACAAGACAAGAATTATAAGTTACATAAAGGGTAGTCAAATAATTTAATGGGCATACATAGGATACTTTGGGATATATAATGTTCCCTCTCTAGGTTAGTTTATAAATAATCGCTACTCCATTTCTAGTCTTAATTAGCACTTAGGTATTCACTATGTTATTAGGATGCCCTTGGATACACAAGATTCAAGCAATAAATCTATAGTGCATAGATTACTCAAATACATACATTGCAATCAAGGGATCAAAATTCAAGGAATTCAATATGAGTACCCTCTACACTAAATGTTAACTTCTCCTCCCTCACCACCACCATAGTTGATTGTGGACCCTTTTCAATATCACCATTAAAATATAATTATGGTACCTACTCCAAAGAATCATACAAATATAATCAATGCACCCACTAAAGAGTAGAACATAAATTCAATTGTGGCACCCATATAAAATATTTCTATATAACCAAATCAAGGAAAAAAGGTATACCTTTCAAATCAATAATCTTCATATCAAAGAGTAACTCAAAGCATAAATGAGTCTTATTATCCTATAGTGCATCTTAAGGCAAGACCTTAGATAATTCCACATGTTCCAAAATAAACATAGACACTAAGTATTTATCATATTATACAACAAACTTCACCAAGTCCTACACCTTCTCCAGTCACATAGGTGGTAAAAATTTATTTAAATGGTGATGATAATAGTTATACTATGACACATGATTCCTTTTTATATTTATATACATCTACATGTAGCATTATTCATTGATGTAAATTCAAATTCAAACTCTTTGATTAAAACATACACTATGATCCTTCCATTGGTGGGATCATAGGCTGATCTCCTTAAAAACATCAAAAAATGCAAAAAAAAAAACAAAAAAAAAAGAAAAAATTCAAAAATACAAAAAAATTAAATATTTCAAAAGTGCAAACAAATAAAATATTACAAAAACATAAAAACATTCAATTTTAAAAAAAATCAAAAATATGGGCATGGGCATGATGTGAGATGCTAGTTTACTTCTTTACATATGTCATCATATATGTTGGTAGATAGCATATTATTTTTTCATACACACTTATTTCATGGGATATGTGAGTGTGATGTAGGATATACATTTTATATGCATTGTTAGATACTAGATTGCTTTCTACCCAATTGCCATGTCTATGTTAGGGACATATAAATTATACAAGTTACACTATAATAGTTAATATCTATCTATGACCTCAAATGTAATTATGAGATACATATCTTACGAGTGTCTTGAAAAATCACTCATATTTTACATTATACTACATGAATATGCTACTTTTATAACAAAATAATATTGATACAAATGGATGAAATAGAATAGTTTTCACTTATACTATGCTAATTCCATTTTTATTTTCATTTGTGAACGGTAGACTAGATATTTATCACTTATTATGTGTGGCCCTTGACCATTGTGTGTAAATTGTTTGAACATCTCTATGAGATCATTGCTTGGTATGTGTGACATTTGAACATTTCCATAGCTTGTGTCTTTGAGCCTTATGTGTGATATTTACTTATGTGACATTTTAACAAGTCTCTTGTATATGGCCCTTGGCCTTATAATATGACATTATTATGTGTTGTTCTTTCTAATCTTAATTAGTGGTGCCATGATCTCCATCATGCACTTTTAGGGCATAGTATACTTTAGATAATGTTACTTTATTTAATGTCTCATTTCTATATCTATCTAGTCATGACACTTGTGTACCTTAAATTTAATGTCACATACATGTTTAAAATTACAATTGAAATTCTATGATGACATAAACTCCAACATGTTGACATTTTTTTATTATTAGTAAAAAGGGTTTTGAGAGGTATTCAACCCCAATAAAAAAATTAAAATAAAGATAAGAGAGTTATAGAACCATAATATAAGCATAATCAATAAAACATGGCACAACAAAGCCAAACTAAATGATAACATGATAAAGATACAAAAAATAACCACTTTACAGAAAAAAATAGATATACAAAAATTAAGGATTAAAAATTGTTTTTAAGACTTTGGCCAATTCCCATTATCTATCCATGAGTTTAATTAATTCCTTTACCTTCTCTAAATCAATATATTTATCTACTACCTTCTTTCCTTTTTATTGTATCTTCAAACTCTTATGAGATCTGTTACCTATATGTTCATCCTTCTTTCCCCCAAAGGGTTATTTCATCATGTGGATGTTAGATGCATAGTTATTGATGTAAATCCTAATAAATTGGATGAGCTTCTTGATATCCTCATTAATTTTCTCTCTTTCCACCTCCATTTGAGCAATATTATCCTCCAACAAGGTAACCTTGCTATTATTTTTTTATATTCTCTTTATCCACTCCCCTTCCCTTTTACCTTGAATACCTCCCTCATTAGTCAGCATTTGAATTTGTTTCATTTTTTATTTCATGATATCATTTTTCTTCATTATCCACTCTATAAGACTTATGTGAAAATATATATCCTTTTCCATAAAAATAACATTGTCATAGATATTTCCCACATCTAGATCAAGTATTTTTAGGTTACCACTCCTAGTCTCAACTTCTTGGTCCATGTTCTATTCACAAATAGTTGTATGTTGATCTAGAGACTTCCCAAAATTTAAGTCTTCACTCCATTTATCATATGCCTCACTCTGAAAATAAAAAGAATGGACACTTTTAGAAGATGAAACATGGTTAATTTATGTATTAACAATAGGGTTTTATATCATAGTGTTTTTACTTCATTTGGATAAATAAATTTATCTTTAATAAAAAATGGTTTAAATTCAATAGCAATTTTAATGTTATTAGACTTCTTAGGGTTAGATATTCTCTCCTCCCTTTATCCTATAATCATTTTATGGGAAGACCTAGGTTTTTTGGACTCAACAACTTTGACATTAGGTCTTGGTCCAATAGTTTGATGTTTAGCATGAAGGTATAGAAAGTAAATCAAGGCTTGGTATAAGTGGAGTAAAATTTTCTCTATTTGAACATCTAAGACTGAATTTTATATCAAAATAAGAAAATAAAAAGGAAATCTTATCACTTTCTTAAGCCTAAAGTGGTTTAGGAAGGCAAAGTTATAAGACTAGGCACATTTAAATCTACCTTCAAGAGTAATATATCTCATCACCTAATGGAGAACTTGATTCCATGGAATTAGGATTGAGTCTCTCAAGTAACCTCCTTGGAAATCAATAAATTATTCTTTTCCCCTTAATAAAAATATAAATTCTTCATTATTATCTCTTTTTCAGTTAAAGAATTGTATACAATCATAACTCAAGCATATTACTTGTGTTATTTTAAATTCAAAAATTGTGAAAGAGGCACCTCTCACAATCATTTCTTAAACCTCCCATGATGTATAAAATTCCATAGAGATGTATGGATCAAAGTTCATAATCCTTTCTATGGAGGCCAAAAATATGCCTTGCTAAAGAATTATCCACACCACAACCTTATTCTTTTATTATTATACAACATAAGGTTCAACATAACATCTATCTCCTCCCATATTATTCTAGAGCCAAGGGAAATTCCTTTTGTAATTATTTTTGTTACCTTATAAGAAATATGTTACCAAAAATCTTATAAAAACATCCTTTTAATTCACACCCCACCTAAAATCATTCCAATTATGATCATTGATCCTCACATGAATGTCAATGATGTCACAAAAATGATGGGAAGAATTAATGTTATCAATGTGATGATTGGCACATATGTTTCCATTTTCAAATATAAACTTCCTTAACTTCACATAGATTTGGAAATTTTAATTAATGATATTGATATTATGGTTTCCATCATGCTAACCTTTATATGCCTTTAAAAAAATCATGACATACATCTCATTTCCAACACTCTAGACCAAATTTATTCCTTAGATTAAAGCTTCAGTCTCATGAGACCCCTCTTCACATAAGATAGGATAATTGACTTTCCCATGAATAGTTTTAAGCACCTCTATTGGTAGAACCTTAACGTCCCTCCATTATTCCATATCACTATTAGTAACCCCTTTATTTGAAAACCAATACGCCACCTTTTTTCCTTCTCTATACACATATTGAATATGGGCAGCTTGAATATTTTAGAGAATATTTGCAACATCATTTACCAATTTATTTACGATACAATTTAGTAAATTCTTTTTAGACAAGAAATTTATGATATTGAGAGAATCACATTCTATATTAAGATGATGATCCCCATATCCTTGGCCAATTAAATGCCCCATGAAGTTTCCTTACCCTCATTTACGTGAGTAGTTTGAGTTATTAAATCTCCTACATAAGCATAAATATGATCCCATTGTTTTTTCTTAAGATAACTCTTCCACCAACCTTCTCTAGATTACCTTTGGAAGCACCATCAAAGTTTATTTTCATCAGCCCTAAAGATAGACATGACCACTTAACATTTTTTTGTCTAGATTTCTTTGATCCATCTTATCATTCTTCTCATTATTTAGATTCTAATTCACTTCTATTTATATTTCTTCCACCCTTATATTATCTTATTTCTTTTCCTTTATTGTTGATAAGTTATCAATAATTGATAAAAATATTATTTAAGCCACCCTTTCTACCAAATTCTTTAGATTATGTAAAATTATGAGGCTTATTTCCCACCATAGGCCCCAAAATACATCAATGGTAGTTAGTTTCAATAGTTTTGTAGTGTACTAACAAATTAAAAATACCACTAAAGAATAAAATCTAAAATGAAGTTTGGTTGCACCCAAAAAATATCAAACTTGTTAATAATGATCCTTGAGGTTTGATATGGAAAAGGGAATTTTATAAAACATGGATAATAGTTTCAACATTATTTTTACATAGCACACATTTGTTTGAAATCATAAATTCCATATTCACCAAATTATCTATAGTAATAATTTTATTTTGGACAATAATCCAAAATAAGAAATTAATTTTAGGTAATATATCTTTATCCCAAATTGTATTCCAAGTAAATCCATCATTAGACCCTTTATATACCATTTGTAGCATAATCCCACACTAATTCATTATCTTTATAAATTGGTTGATGTGGTATCCTTGAAGAGGATTATTTAACTCATATATGATATCTCTTTATTCCTTATTTAATGCTTCACAAGGAATGGATTTACAAACCACACTTCCTTGCTTTATTTCCTTATAATTAGTAATTTTCTCTTCCATATCTCTTTTTAACATATTACTTATATTTTCCCAAGGTTGATTCACACTTCAAATATAATTTAAGATCCATTTCGCATACCATAATAATGTCTTTTCTCTTGAACCCACATTATACTTACAACACTTTTATAATAACTTTATACTTTCAACTATACATTTCCAAAAACACAAACTAGTCAGCATGGACTTAGCTAACAATAATATTTTTTCTTCAGGTCTATCTAAATATTTTGATTTTAAAATTCAATCCATTGATTTGTCTCTTTTAAAAATCTCCAGTCTAATTTGGGAATTAAATCTTTGTTCATCTAATTTAATTTATGGATTCCTAGCCCACCATACCCTTTTACAAGACACACTTTGTCCATACTACTAAAGTAAACCTTTTTTTGTCCTCTATACCTATCCACATCAATCTTATATAAATTTTTTCTAACATGTCTCCTATAAATCTAGGAATTTTGAAGATTGACATTAGGGACACTAGAAAGTTTTGAAGGATACTTTTAATCAGCTATAGTTTTCTTACCTTTGTCAAAATATACCCTCTCCATACAACTAATTTTGTTTGAAACCTATTAATAAAATTATTTCAAACACCAAGATTATTTAAATATTATTCATCGTAATAATTAGAGTATTGATTATGAAGACTGAGCTTTTATCTCGATTGAATTTTTGACCTGGGAACTCCTCATAAATTTTTAACATTTTCTTCCATTTTTTTCTTATATTATTAAGGCTATGCCCAAAAAAGTGTATCATCAAAAAATTAATGATATCAGACCGTATCTAAGGAAGAGGTGATTTTGACACCTTTAATTATACCTTTTCTCACTACATTGGAAAATTTTATGCCTAGATCTTTGGCCATAATGATGAATAAGAAAAGAGATAAATGATACCCTTATCATACACCTCTTTTGTTTCCAAAGTAACCTTTAGAAGAACCACTAACCATAACCAAAAATATAGGGGTATTAACATAGGTTCCTAAAAATCCCATCACTACATGTTAATGTGTGCTTCTATGTGAAATAGGATACATGTTTAAAACATAAACAAAAATATAGAATAAATAGAGTATTCATTTGGTTTAGAATTATTGTTTATTAAAAGAAATGTAGACTTGAATTAAATAAAACATTTTTTTTTATGTAATTAAATAAAGGTAAGCAAATTAGGATATACACTATGCATGAAACAAGTACAAAAATACATTTGTAAAAACCATCATTTGATCTCTATAACAATCTCTATATTTCATAACTCTTTTCATTTACAATTGATCACTATATATAGAACTTACAAAGCTCTGACACTTCACATTGTATCTTTTCATCTCTAACTCAAAGGAGTCTTTTTGCATTCCATAGTGTTTTTGAATACATACATAGGTCAAATACATACAAAATGATATACATTACACAAAATATTCTACATCACACACGTGTCATGAATTTACACTAAGATTTTATAGTCCTAAGTCTACTACCAACACTTTCTCAAACTTAAACAGTTGTCTCATCCCAAGACAAGTTCTTAGGAAGTGTGCCTACTATTAGATCTACTAGAATTGTAAGCACTAATGTTTTCATCTAAAAAACACTACTTTCAGTAATCATGCAAGGTATCATTTACTAGTTCTCACCTCTCATGCACTACTTATCCACCCTTTTAGGTTTTCAACTAATTAGTGTACCAATATATCACCCTTGTGGGTTTTCAATATATTAAAATAACTAAGAGGTTTTCCTTTACGAGTTTTAAACCATCATGGCCCCACACCTATGCTTTTGGCCTTCCCTACTTTGAATTTATTCAATTTTTTTGAAAACGTACTAAATCATGTTGGGAAGTATGTAAAACATAAATGATAAATTAAATGTCAATTCAAGAAAACTTGAAAAAACATATGTAAGTAAATGACAAGTAACCCCATGTAAGATAAGTATCTCAAATCAAACAAAAAGAAAAACATGGATGAAAAATGAAATTGTAAATCAATATGTAATATAAGTATGTCAAATGAAGTTGAAGAGAATAAATAAGTGAAATTTAAATGTAATTAAAGATGTAAGACAAACATGAAGAAGTCATACATGAAGAGACACATGTAATAATGAAAAATGTTATATGTAAGATAAGTGAAGTCCCAAAAAAATCAAATAAGAACATGATAGATAAATGAAAATCAAAAAGCTACTAAAGGATGAAAACTCACACTTAGTTCTTGTTATAAGATGAAATGTAAGAAAACACAACCATCGAATGACATGACTTAGTATGAAAATGAGATGGTGTGGTAAGAAAATGGTGTAAGGGTGTTTATGAGGAAGGCTAGGTCCTATCCAAGGTCTTATAATACAACTCATAAACTATAAGCCAAGAGGTGTAATAAGGTAGATGTGATTAGCTAAAATAAATATCCAATAAGGGGAATATAAGGAGAATGTGATTTAAATAAGGAATGTGAGGTATCACATGGGTGATGTGAACATCCTTAGCAAAAAGGAGACACACTAGGCAAGTGAGAAAGACTAACAAATATCAACACCAAGGACTTAGGACATTTTGACTAATGAACACAAAGATTGGGCTAACAAGTGAAGTATATAGATCATCCAATGAAGGCTATATGCATGAAAAATAAAATGGACTACCTTCCCATAATGCATTCCCTACTCCTCAAGACCCCTTACAGGGCTATCAATCTACTATGAAGATTGGGTATTTACATGAGAAAGTAGGTAGCACTAAAAGTTTTTTTTATTCTCCTTTTCTAATCTACTAGCCTACTACACCCCAATGGACCTTAGCTCTATTATGAGGATAATTATAGAGTTTGAGCTTTGACTAGAAAAAGGAGATGTGTTTTAAATCATGTCTTTTAGTATGATTTGATTTTAGGAATTTTTAATGTTGCCTTTTGGATCATTTCATTTTGTTTGTATTTTATGATTTGGATTTTAACTTTATTGATGGATTATTTTCTATTTCTCCTCCATATGGATTTGTAAAACCAAACATGGGTGTTAAATATGATAAACACAATAGATCTTACACTTGGCCACTAGAGAAAAGGACCTAAAGACCAAGGTGTCTAAAGGCTCCTAGACTTTCCCATAAGTAAGTGTGCAATCTCAAAATTGACTGATGTGAGCCTCAAATCAAAATAAATAAGGGAAATATGGGGATCGTAAGAGATCCATCTATGTAATAAGTGATATAATGATAAATATGCTCAAATGTGATCATAAAGAGGGAAATAGTGATATGAAAGGGTCCAGGGCTATGATTATGATAGTAATGTCAATAGATAAGCCATACTAACCTGTAATGGATCTAGCACAAGCACCAATGAAAGTAGTAGTCATTAAAAAGTGATTTGAAGATGTTTTAATGTGGTAATTTGTGAGGAAGGCTAGGTCCTATCCATATTCTTACACTACAATTCAAAAGGTGAACACCAATGAGGTTAATGATAAATAAGGGGGAAAATAATCATAAAGATCCTAAGGTAACCAATGGCATAAAAAAAAACAAAAATGAAAGAGATATATATGAACCAAAATGAAAAACAATGTCAAATGTAATGTGTAAGAAATACAAAGAATGTAAATAAAAATAATGATGTTGGTAAAGTGTGACTAAAAGAAGTAAAATTAATATAAAAAAAGAAACATGAGACCAAAATAAAACAATAAATATTTAAGTTAATGTATGTATAAAAAATGAGCATGTGAAATACAAGTATATAAGTCTCAAAAGGTTTATTGAAGCTAGATTTGGTTGGTATTATGCATTGTAGAATAAGAGTGGGCATTGTAAGATGCCCTAATGGGTAATTGGATATAGGTATGGGCATCTCAATATGCCCTAAAATCTAAAGGGACATGTGTATGAGAATTACAAGATGCCCTAACATGTGCATTAGAGTGAGTTAACATTGAACAATTAGAATGATTTGCATTGGGTTGGTAGCTAAAATTGAAGATAGGTAAATGTGTTGTTTTTTTAGATTTTAGGGATGTTGAATGTGGCATATGATGTGTAGTAGAGGTATGAATAGGTATAGGAGGTAAAGGAGGACCATTTATGATATTCTTTGGAGTAGGAATTTGAATTAGGTACTCTTTTGGTTCATGTGACTTAAGAGTTTGAGGTTAAATGGATGCAACAATATGTTTAAAGTTATTCATGTTAGATATACTTTACTTATTAATATAGGAATAAGGATCAATTGTGGTTTGAATAAAATTAGTGGATGAGTTGTAAGTATGGGATTTTTTTTTTAATCATTAGGTAGTTGATTTTGATGTGATTATGGTTCTTGAGATTATATTTGAGAAGCTTGAAGATAATTTTGATAACATTATTTTGTGAGAGTATCAAGATTAAAGTATGGACCAAGCAAGGAAAAAAGAAGAAATCAGTGAAGATCACAATAAGACTCATGAGAATTACCTATAGTAACATGCCACCAATAAAATTTATCAAGATTGTACCATTTTAGAGGAGGTTTGGAAGGATCAAATCTCATGGGTTTAGAGGGTGGCAATTTATGCTTAAGTTGTTCTAGATTCAAGGATGGGTAGGCTGGGTTAAAATTGATTGAATTGGATGTTTTGCATTGAGGTTGGGGAGGTTTGGATGAGTCAATGTTATGACAAAATGATTTAAATGGTTATTTAGTATTTCTTTTAGGTGTTTTAAATTGAGTCATAATAAAGTCTTGCCTTTTTTCTTGGTCTAAGGATTCATCTAAAGTTTTAGGTGAAAAGATTTAAACTTTGTATTGAAGGGGAGGTTAAAGAGCAGTAAAAAATAGTTTTAAAAAATTATCATCATTTATGTTATGGTCTATTTTATAAGTGAGTTACTTTCATCATTTGATGAAATTATGAGAAGATTCATTAGGAAGTTTCTTGGCATTGATGAAATGGCTAAGGTAATTTTTAGGAAGGTCATCATGTTAGAATTCCTTCACTAAAGCCTTGACTAAATCCTCTAATTGTGTAATGAAATGTCTAGGAATTTGGTTGTACCATTCAAGTGCATCACCAATAAAGGTTTTGGATAAAATCTTGGGGGTATCAAAGGTGTTAGTTTGGACCCATTCCTTATAGAGATTAACAAAATACTTAAGAAATATAGTAGGGTCCTTAGTCCCATTATATGCGATAGTTGAAGAAATGTTTCCAATAGCTATAGATGAAATAAATGGGGCTAAAGGTTCATTTGGAAGATGTTGAAGCATTTTGTTATTCATTAGAGGTTGATGGATGGTATTCTCATTGGCATCTCTAAGAGGAGGAGGTGTAAAATTTTGTTTTGGTTAAGACATGATGAATTGAGGTGGTTGACTAGTCATGTTTAATAAATGTTGTTTCATGTTCATCATTTGAGAGGGGTTAGAAGTTTTCATTATGTTCATTTATTGTATGACTTTTTCAAGAGGTTGAATTGTATCAATAGGTGGGTTGGTGTTTGTAGGAGGGTTAGTAGTGTTGATAAGAATAGTATTATTAGTGTTGGTGTGAGGGGTATTCCTTGTAGGTGGAGGATTCTCAACATTGGTATTGGAAGGAGGAGTAGGATGAATGACCTCAACTACATTACATGGTGTAATGATTGGTTTTGGATTAGGAGAGGATGAAGGAAGAAAGTGAATAGTTTTATTTAAAGTAATAAAATAAGTGAGGTTATTATCTAAATTCTTGATTATGAAATGTTATTGACTAAGGAAAGGTTGTAAATATGTCATAATTATGAGATAAGACTAGATAACAACACAAGAAAAAGGCATAAAAAAGAATAAAGAGATAGGAAATGATAAAAATAGTATAGATTTGATTGGGTCAACCTAGCACATGAAACAAGGCTTGTAAATTGTATAGGGTCGATTGGGTCGACCTGGCATAGTAAATAGAGGCTAAAAAAGTGTATAGGGTTGATTAGGTTGATATAATACAGCAAACATGGAGAATTAGATAGCCTATAATAGACTATGTCGACTGAAATGACTGTGTACTGAGACAAGAATATTTTTTTAAGTATTTATAAAATCAAAAACTAAAGGGGAACACATAATAAATTGGATCAATGAGGGTGATCCAATTGAGACACATATCATAAAACCTTGCAACAATGTTTGCTAATTCAAGTTTTTTGTAATACAACTCACAATCAGTAAAGAACAAGTAATCAACTTAAAAAGTAAAAGCTAACTAGATGGTTAACCTGAATGTTATTTAGATTATTAGAATATAATTTTAAATATGATGGGAGTTTGGATGTAGTTAAGGAACTATAAAGTAATCTAAGGATGGTTTTAGGATGTTTGGGCTAAAAAGTATCTATATTGGAAATGGTACATGCTTGGTATTGGGGCCTACCCCCTCACTTCACATAATGTAATGATAAGGGTGTCAAGTGCTTAGCTATAATATACCACTAACCACATGTTTATACTTGGCCATAAAACCAAGTTAGATTCCCCCTTAGTGATGAAATCCAAGTAGGTAGGCTTTAGGTAGACAATTTTTAAAGTGCTTATTTATGATTTTGTGATTTGGTTATGTGTGCATAAAATATAAAATAGTGAAACTAAATGGTATATATAAAACCACCTAATTAGACTATGTGGTATGTTATAATCATGTAAGAAACAGAAAATGAAAGTGTGAGTTAATTACTAGCATATAAAGGTTAATTCTAACTTTAAAACATAGTATAATGTTGATGTAGTCAATAGTGTATGCACAAAATATAGAACAAGGTTGATAGTGTTGACATTATAATACAAAATCAAAGGTCTAAAAATGAATAGGGTCTAAAAATTCAACCTATTTATCCAAATAGTACATAGAATAAAGAACTGAGTTGACAAGCTTGATCCAATTGACTATATAGGGGCAATTTTAAAGACTACAAATTATGAAAGGAAAGGTTGTAAGAAAAGAGAGAAAGAATAGAAAGGTACCTTGGTGAGTCTAAAGATGTAGATAAATTAGAATTTTATCAAAGAACACTGATAAATGCCTACAAATATTGTTAATAGGGTCGACTGGGTCGATCTCACTTTGTAGAAGCATGTTGTTGAGTACCTAAAATGTATAGGGTCGACTGGGTCAACCTAGTAGTCTAGATTAGATGGTAGAAAATTTGAAAAATTATATTGGGTCAAATGGGTTGATCTAGTAGCCTATACCTAAAAAATAACTTGCACAAAAATAATAGTCATTTGGATGTGACTGTGTGTTAAACTTGCACATAAAAGCTAGAACCATGTTGATGCAATCAACCTAGTATGGTAAATATATGATAAAAATAATGATTAAATAATGAAAAATGAGTGAATAAATCCTAAAATGGTTAGCTCATGTTTGGATCACTAGAATGTATGTAATCATAAATATATTATGTCTATAAATCAATCCTAACTTGGAGAAGATAGAGCATACCTACACTTTTAATTGGGAACACATTTGTTAAGCAGGAGTATGACCAATATGGGGATCTACTAGACCTAATTAGGGGATCATTTATCATAATAAATTATGATAAGGAGGGTTTCAAAGCTTCTAGTCTAACACAATCACATAATAACCTTAATGGGGTCCTAGGTTTTGATATTTCACCTATTCTAATAATAAGAAAATCAAATCTAATCTAGTGATCACCAAAGCTTGTAGCACAAAGTGGGGGTTAAAAATAATAAAACTAATCATGTATAGAAAAAATATAGTCACATCAATGTATATCAAATCCTAATACATGGAAGGGAATCACAAATGTATTATCTATTTACTCTTACAAAGGAGAAATAAACTTAAGAATACTTACCTTTGAAGATGAACTTGCCAAGCCTCAATCTCTCCCTTGGCCAAGGTACTTCACAAGAGTTTATTTTGGTATGTAAGGATGACAAATACAAATCATATTTAGGCTACATAACCTATAAATGCATATAAAATAATTCTCCACAAGATAATCCATAACTCCAAAGAAAGTATGGAACCCTAAGCTTTACTTCTCAAGTATAATGGTCACTAAGAAAATGTTTGTTTTCTATTACTTCTTATTTTGATTTTTCTTATAAAATTATGGAAATGAACTTGTATTTATAAGTAGAGTTTACCGTAAACCCTTCCAAAAATCCTGGTTGACAAGGTAGACCTAGTCAACCTAGCATAGTTTTGAATAATAATTCACTAGATCATGAGCTAGGTCAGCCAAAGGTCAACTAGCTCTTAAGTAAAAAATACCCTAAAACTATATAGGGTTGACCCAATCGACCCAGTATAGTTGATTAACAAAATGGAATTTAAGTGAAGAATAGGAGGATAAAAGATAACAAATGCTTAGAATGGGTATAATAGAGAAGAACAAACTTAGGGTTAATGGTTTTAAGAGATAAGCGTGTAGATAAAAAGTGGAAAAAAGGAAAATAATCCTAAGAAGCATGAATGTTCTACCCACCCCTTTCCTAGTGTACCCCTTAAGTCATACAGTCAACAAGACTGAGGCTCGATGAGTTCCTACAAGATACAAAGTGTTAGCAATCGATAAAAGTTTGAAAATATTATGTGTATACATAATTTTCTCTTATTAAGGATGATATGGGTAATGGGGGTATGAAATGGTGAAAGTGTTGAATGATGAGGGTAAGAGGAAGATAGAACATCACTATTGTGTGTCAAATTATTGGTGCCTTTATGTGGATAGTTAGAATGAGAACCTTCTTAAAGTGCTTATAGGTGCATACCAACTTAATAGGTTATTGCTCCATAGCTTATTCTTCTTTAGACTCAATCTCCTCCACCACTGGTGGTGTATTTAATAATCCTATGTATTTTATAATGTAAGGATAGATCCTCGGTGTTTTATGTGTTATAGGTCTATGTATTAGAGATCATTAAAGGCTTAATTTTTTTTCTACACCTTATGTTGCCTCTAGTTATGGCTAAGCATATTTCACTATGAACAATCATTACCCCAATACACCTTATTATATGGTATTCTAAATTTATTTTCTTTATTCTTCCTTTGTGACAATGTCAACTATGATTAAATTTGAAGGTGTGGGAATGTCAACCACTAGATTGTTTTGGATGGCATTGTGTACTTGGAAAGTGTGAACGACTTTCTAGAAGAAAATTCATTTTTCTTCCTCATAATCATATAGATAAGTTATTATGTCTTCAAACATAGACTTATAGATTTCTTCCTTAGTAACATCAAGGTGTGTGAGATCATAATTTATAAAAATATTGTGAACATTTACATTGTTGATCCAAGGGTTGGTTCTATGAGTATTCATATTTGGTGGAGGATGTGGTATTTTCCTTTGCATTTACTTATTTATTTATTTATTTTTCTCTTAGTAGTCTTTATTGGGGATATTAATGTCTAAGGTCGTGTTTGCTTTTGTGTTTTCACTTAATCTTATGGGTGCACAACTAGTTATTATGTTTCAAGGCCATAGAATGTAAAGCCATCACTGCTCTTGCCAATAATGATTGTTTACTTTATAACCTATGCTTGTGCATCTAAAATGTTTATGAAGAATGGAAATTACACATGTGATTTTTGGTAAGTCCATGAAGTCACACTTATCCTCCATTATGAATTTTGATTATTTTTATGTGGGGTACAAGGTATTGTATCACATTATTGGGCACCCTAGGGTGTGATTCTATGATTATTTGTAATTAAATCCACCATTAATTGAAGTGGGACAAATATAAATAGTACTAACATGTCCTAGTCTAAACCATATTCTACAAAGTAGTTGCAAGAATAAAATATCCATCCCCTATAACAAGACTATCAAGATAATTCCATTGAGTAGATTAGCAATACCAGAACCCAGTATCTAAAAGTTTACGACATGCCCAAAAAAATATTTTACAAGTTCGAAATCATCTTAGCCACTAGTAACTCTAGCAAATTGAAATTTTTGTTCAGTTATATCATCAATAGGTAATGTCAATTAACACTTTCATTTCTTGATAGGCACTCTTAATGGTCTACCAAAATATACATGAGATTTAGACAAAGATCACTTAGTCTTAAACACCTTGTATTGAATTAAGGGGGATTACCCTAAATCCTCTTGCATAATTTTTCCTTGTGTCTAAGAGAATTGGAAGGACCTTGGTTTTGTATGGCAGGAGAGATTTACCTCACACTAGAATTCCTATTGGCCTTGCCATTTTTGTTGTGTTGATATGTATGGTAACATAATTATAAAAGTGTATTTCCCCCTCATTATATTGACTTAGTAGTGCCATCCCCACCTCATCTAGGTCCCAAAAATTAGGATCTTTATCAATCATTCAACATTTGACCCTCACAAATGATGTTGTGTGGATAGGTCACATGATTGTGTAGTAGTGGTGTGATCAAGGCCAGACAAAGTTGTCCTTGTTGCATCTACCAAATAAATAGAGTCAAGATCACGGTACCTTATATGTATTAATGTTAACTCTATTCCCATTTCATCATTTTCTTCATCATTCAACAATATGAGAATATCTAATTGACTCATATTTGTTATGTTGTGTTAAAAACTTAGAGGATTTTTATCTCATGTAAATAGTTAAATTTTAGATCTCAAAATTCTTATGTGCTCTAATGGTTTTGATATCTTTTGAACTTTTTATGCCCTTCACTAATATATATTTTCTTCACTCCATATGACACTTTACATTTAATTTCACTAAGATGTTTTTATGTCATTATCCTCTTAGTTTAAATGCCATTAGTTGTTATGATATCACATTTGGGCTTCATTTTAAAAATTCATTACTTTGTCTTATGTCCTTATTTTATGTGACATGTCACCTTTATTATCATAAAACTTTACTTTATTGTACATAACATGAGTTTGACATTTTGATATGATTTGAGGAAAATGAAATATTTTAAATGCTTCATCACTAACTTATTTAAGAGTGATTATTTGTTCATTGTCCTTCATTCCCCTTTTATCATTACTTCATTCCTAGACTTAATTACTTGATCTCATGTTAACCTCATGCTAACCTATCTTTTTATTATTTATTCATTATTTTATTTCTTTCCTTTGATACTTTATGATCCTAACTTTTCAAAATATGTTTTGATGGCCTACGATATAAATATCACACTATACACAACTACACTACAAACCTAAAAAAATACAAGAAAATATTAAATGAAACGAAAATCCTAACTAATTTGTTCTACTTAAACCCCACTCAATTTTCATCAAGATATTAATAGAATTCATTGGTGGTAAGACTTAAGCTTACATCCATTCACATGACTTGTAATAATGGTTCCTTGAAGTTCCCTTAATATTGTTTTTTCTTGTTGTGATACTTCATTGATGACATATGGTCATTTCCACCAAATGCATAGTTTACCTAGATGTGCCCAAAATATGTTATCATATAATTATATTAATTGATTTGGATAAAAATATTTAAATCATAAATTACAATCATGCCATGCTTTTTGACTATGTTTATTTATTTCCTATGTCCAACTTGCTCTCTATCAATTTTCCTCCATGCAAGTTAGATCTAACAACCTTGCCTAAAGTGAATCCTAATATAATAAACAAATTATCAATGTGATTCATAGATTTGGAAATTTATAGTACATAATCATAACTTATTCTATTTTATACCAGCTAAAAAGGAGTGAACCTTCTCACACACTTATAATTAAACATGTATGCCCATAGGATTGTAGGAATTTGATCCTCCCAATCATCTCTCTAGAAATTTCATATTTTTAAACATATTCCCAAGTACTTTATTGGATGATTTTTTATACCCATTGGCTTGAGGATTATAAGTTGTGATCTTATGGTACAATATCATACATTCTTATATTAGGATATTGATAATATTATTCAGGAAATGTGTTTCTCTATCACTAACCAACTTAAATAGACATCCAAACTTGGTAATTATGTTCTCATACAAAAAAATAGTTGTATCTCTTGTGTTATAATTTGGTGTCACAACACATTATACTCATTTGGTGAAGTAATCCATCTAAGTAATTATATATCTATCATGATTGTGTTTTTTTAGAGGACTAACATGTCCTAAAAAAATCAACTCCTTATTGTTCAAAAGGTTACATTACTAACATCAATTCAAAAGAATTTCATCCCTTTTATTCAACCTTATTATTATTTCAAAAACATCATAGTGTTTTTTACCTTTATGTACATCCAAAAATAGGGTAGGAAACCGCATGCCACTTTGTAATATCTTCTTGGTAGGTGACTCACCTGTAAAGTGTCTTCCTACAATTCATTGGTGTGTTTCTTCCAAAAATTACAATATCATGTTCCAAATCTAATTTGTGAAAAACATTATCGTTACCCATTTTATACATAAATCCATTGATAATACTGAAAGGTATGGCCCATGTGATCAACTAATTTTTATCTTTTTCAACATGTTTTGCAATAGAAACTCTTTATTCTAGGAAAATGGTTATGCCCTCCATATTTTTTTGAAATCATAGAGAATTTGAATAAGTGCACATCTGGTGACTCATCTTGTAATTATTATAGATCCTTAGAATTTATTATTTGGTAAATATTATTTGGTCCCACACACTCTCTTCTTGGTTTCAAATTGATCTTAAATTGAAATTATTTGAATAAAATTAGCCACCTAGATATCCTTCCACCTATCAAGGCTTATTTACTAGGTATCATAGATATTGGTGATCTATAAATAATTCAAATGGTTTTTCTAAGGGATAGTGCTTGAATTTTTAAATCACTAGTCTGGTCCTTTGGCTCTATGTTAGTGTAATTCTTATTTGATGCTAATAGTTTTATGATAGTGAATTGAATGGGGTGATACAAAGTTTCATCTCTTGTATGAGCCAATATATATCCTAATGTTGTTCCTAAAGCATCTACATGGACATGAGATATCATACTCCAAATAGAGATCACCAATATGTGAGTTGTTACCAACCTTTGTTTTAAATCCATAAAAGATGACCAATACTCATTAGTCTACTCACATTTTATATATTTACATAATAAAATCTCCATTGGTGTAGATATACATTCATAATTTTTAATGAAATTAAAATAATACATCATATGTCTAAGGAAGGATATTGTTTTGGTAGAGCTTGTAGGAGGTGGCATACTCATATTGACTACAACTTTAGATTGAGCAACCAAAATACCATATTTGCACACTATGTGGCCTAAGAGACCACAAAATGGTGTAAATAACAATAGTTTTTTAAAATTTAACACAATGCATAGATTTTGACATCATTTTAACATGTTTCACAATTTGGATAAGTGTTCTTTTAATAAAGAGAATACAACACAATCATCAAGATAGACTTTCAGGAAGTCATGGATAAAATATTTGAATAGAGTGATGATATCCCTAGATAAAATAAAAGGATCATTTTTAACACCAAAAGGAATTACATTTTATGTGATGGATACCTATTCCATTACAAATTTGGATTTATAAGAGAACACAAAATGGTGTAAATAACAATTGATTTTTAAAATTTAACACAATGCATAGATTTTGACATCATTTTAACATGTTTCATAATTTGGATAAGTGTTCTTTGAATAAAGAGAATACAACACAATCATCAAGATAAACTTTCAGGAAGTCATGGATGAAATATTTGAATAGAGTGATGACATCCCTATATAAAATAAAAGGATCATTCTTAACACCAAAAGGAATTACATTTTATGTGATGGATACCTATTCCATTACAAATTAGGATTTATCCTAATCATTAATTATGATCGATATATAGTGATAGCCACTGAATCCATCTGTGAAGGAATAGACTTTGTGTCTTATGACTAAATCTAGATCTTTGTCTATAAAGGGAATTGGAAATGGGTCACTTTCATAGGCATCATTAAATTCCTTTTAATACCCATAGACTTTGATTTCACTTTACATTTTAGGTTACACCACCATTGGACTTACCCATTCTACCTTTTATACCAGATAGATAATCTATGCTTCCTACATGTGGTTAATTTTTACCTTAACTTTAACATTTATATTGGGATTTATCCTATATGGGAACTTTGTAATGGGTCATGTGCACTCCTTAAGCTCTATATACATCTCTCCCAATGAAGGGTATACACCCTTGACTTCTATTAAAAAAATTGGGAACACATATTGATATTATCACAATAATTAAAAACCTTTTAATCTTTATTATTATGTCCAATAGTCACAAAAAGTCATAATATTTGGTGTAGATTCAGTACCAATTTTCCCTACAAATTTATTTAGTGGTTCTTGATATATATTATTGGACCCACTTGGAATAGAGTCTTGCAGTGTCCTTTGCCCTTCTTGTTTTTGAATGTAATTTTAAAGTTTTATATCTTCAATTCTCTCTATGATTTTGGATTTTGGTTCCTTTAATTATCAATAAAATTAAAAAAAACCCTTAAATTATATGTCCTCATCATTTTAATTAGGTTTTATTTTTTCTCTATCATCCATAATTTTATTTTAGGGTTGCACAAAAAATGCTTTTTTTTACTTATTATTCTTATAACTTTTTATAGCTATATTCAAATATATAGTTTCTTCTTCTTATGAAGTGGACTTCATCATAGTTATTAGATCCTCTTATAACCTATGACATACAAATATTTTCAATTTATAGAGTGTTCTTCATCAATGTATTCTCCTCCTCAAAGACACAGGTTTGAATAAAATATTGATAAACTTGTGCCAATTTATAGTTTCTTACATGTGTTCTTGGTGTATGTACCATGATGTTGAAATAGGTACTAGAGTATACTTGAATACATAAACACAATAATTAGGTTATACACATTACAAATACCATACATTGACACATTTATGAATATGTGTTTTAGGACCCTATCTTTGTAGTAAAAATGGGCATTGACTTGTGATTGCATGTGTTATTTAAAATCACTCTCAAATTAATTCACAAGAAACTTACCAATGAAATTAATTGAACCTATGAATTTCCATCCATGTCATAACAACAACCTTCAAATCATAATCTAGTGCACTAACTTGGTGATCTACATTTTGAATATGTTTCTCTAATCTATAAATAAATTGACCCAAGTTCTTGGTTGCAAAGTATTGAGGTAATTATCACTCTATAATGAAAACCATAATCATTGGTCTCACCTTATGGTCTCATCCTACCTAATTTATCATATGGGTATTTGAATCATCACTTACTAAAGATTCAACTTCCCAAGGTATAACACCATACCCACTTGATATATAAAATCTACTTTAAACCTTGTTGGTAATCACATAGATGGATACTTGGATTCCCTTATATAGAACTATGGAAATTATTTTTTTATATCATAGGTTTAGATGAATGTTTCTTTGTTTGTTGTAACAATCAAAGTGATTCTATCTCTAGATGGAAAAAGTTAAACTCTATAGCTTGCAGTGCATTATGTTTAGGCTTTGTGCTAACCTTAAACTAGTTGTTGTTCCCATATGCATAGGGTGAGTTATATTATTTAAGAATGATATAAGTTTTTTTTAGATTTATTTATAATTATGATGATAATATTATCCCTTTAGTGCACATCCAACTGATTACATATTATGTTGATGGTCATTTTCCAATCATATGCCCACTTCTTACCAATCAACATGTGGTAGTGAATTTCATTAGTCTTCATATTTATGTCTTAAAATTCACCTTAGAAACTTATATCTACAAATTTTATTTCTACATATTCTAGTTTTCCAATATGTTCTACCCTTCCATATTCTATGAGATTTAATGTCACTGGGATGTAATCGAGAGTAGGTCATGCAATAGATTCCCATATCGATTAAGGGATCATATTTAATATACTTCTAAAGCCAAATATAAAATTCCAAATTTCATACCCTACCAAATTGATATATATTTAGGAATCAACATCCCATGGTTTTTTAGCCTTTACATACCATACCACCTTATCAATGCATTGTTGACCTCTTTATGTATAGTTTGCACAATATAAAATATTATGTTGTAGATTTGTGATGTTTTTAAATATATATTAATTTTGAAAAGTGCCTAAAATTTTGTGCATATCTATTAAGAAAATAACTAGTTCATATTGACTCATAATTCACATAATTTGACCATGCATTTATGCAATAATGACTGCAACATCACTATTGGATGCAGTCTGGTGTTGTATATTCTATAATACCTACACTTCTTGATATAGTAGGCCATTTTCCCTTATAGGATCATGATATTTTTCATGATAAACCTTTCAAATTTTTTGATATTTTAGAATATATGATGGTGTTAATCCTTATTCTATGTGTTGATGTTAATTAACTTTTTATATGTATACATGATCCCTTGGGCACAATTTCACCATGTTTACATATCACACTAGCTTTTTTCTTTTCTCTAATTTTATGACACAAGACAATATTTTGTGTGATGTTGCTCTAGAAATATATAATATGAATAGTAGACATATCTCTAAGGATTGGATAGATAATTTCATGTGAAGTGATTATATTCTCCACATAGATAATAAATAATCAATTTTTACCCTTATTTCTCATTTGGTCAAGTATTATCTCCTCGGTATCCATCTTAGTACCCACCTCTATATCCCCTTTGTCTCTATTAAAAACCCCAACCTTGATGTTATTGACCATCATATCCTCATCATTATGGGGATCCCCACCCCTATTGTTGTTGGCCATCATATCCCCCATATGATATTTAGGGATAATATGGGGCCCATCCTATCTATTGTTTTAGGGTGATGCATTGTTCCATGATTGTTGATATTGAGGAAATGATGGAGTTTATATTGTTTGGTAATATGGAGACTAAGTTGTTTAACTTGCTAGGCCATGAGGCTAATACAAAGGTGAGTTTGGCAACCATCTAGGAGAAAATTGAGTCATAGTTTTCATCTCTACATATAGGCTTAGAACTCTTAGTTTTGTAGTAGGGATTTGTTGCATTTTTACTACTAAGACATTCTTCGTGATGTCTTCTTTCAATTATTAGAGTAATATATAATTTTTATCATCATGATTATGTAAATAAAAAAAATTATAGTATATATTCTAAGATTTTTTGGTGTAATTTTTTAAGAGATAGCATTATGCAATCGCATGCACTAATACCTAATAGATTTCAAAAAACTTTGTTTTGACTTTTGGGAAGTAAATAATGTGGTGCCCCTCTTTTCTAAACTCCATACTCCATAATCAGATATTGGGCTTATTATTTTCATGTAGTTCATCCATCTTATGAAAACTAATACCAATATTTGTGTTAATTTTGTAATAGGCTTTGAACTATCCCCATAATCCTTTATCTATTATATTAGGAGTGCAACTTCTCTAGCATCTATCTTAAAATTGAATTGAGTTTGAGCAAAGGAAAACTTAATTTGAGTCATGGGCCTTCTACAAACTATGCACCCTTATCTATATCCTAAAACAAAAAATATACTATATTCATCACATCAAAGAACCTACAATCATAGTCCCATAACGATTCGTTTTATTTTTGTTGAATTTATTTCAAATATTGAATTGCTCAACTTTTAAATTTATTCATTTTAAATTTTCCTATTATCTAATTTTTACATCCTAAAAGATAAATTTTTCATCATCCCTTTATATATTAACTTTATATCTTTATCTTTTAAGGCTCCTATGAGATTTCAGTTATTTAAATCATTTATACATACACTTTTAATATATCATTTCATCTTACACTTTAAAATGTACTATTTGCGATTAATAGACCCATTATATGGTGCCAAAGTGATAAAAACTCATAAAATGAGATATATGCTTCCTATACTCTCACCTAAAACCACTAGTTATTATTGACTAAATTTTATCAACATCTTAATACTTGTTGCAACCCAAAATCCAACCTCAATGAATTTATTCTTATCTAGCACTTTTTTAGTGTCTTCACTATATTTTATTAATTTAGCTATGAAATGGTCAAACCAAGTACTATATTTACAATCTTCTTCACTTTTTATTTTCTTTTATATTGAAAAATTAGGCACAGGCGATGTGTTCCCTTAAAATTAATGATTCTTATTTGTGACTTTTACTTCATTTTAACATGAACCTAATTTAATCATGTAATTTAATACAAATTATTCAAAATATTTTTCCTTATTTTGGATTTTTTAGTGATGTCATGAAGGTGTCCTTGTGAGTGTATGAAGTGCTTTTATAGCCTTTGTAACAATGACAATGTGTACAATGTGCTTGAAGTATGTTTGGTTGATCTCTAAAGTTTGACTAGTTAGAGATGTTTAGGGATGATTATGGTGATTGGAGCACATGAAATAGGTCCCTAAGATGTTATCTATGCTTTGATATCTTGTGTGTGTAATCAAAATTCATCTAGTAGTCCATAATTTTCATCTAGATAGTTTGGGTCTAGTGGTATAAAATCTTAGTAGGCGGCTTAATGACATCACCATTTCCACATGTGGATGATTTAGGGAGAGTTGGTCATATGGTTTTGATCACATTTACACCTATTTTTTATGCATCAGATCTCAAATCATGTATCAAAGTGTGATAAAATATATGAGGGTGAAAATTTGGCTTCTCAGTTAAAATTAGTTATTTTCCCATACTTAGCCAAATTTGCAAAGTGGCTAGAAAGAGCTAAGTAAGAATTTGGATGATGGAAAATCTCACATGTGGAAATTTTAGGAAAAGATGATCATATTGGTTTATTCATATTTGTGCCTAGTTTTTTTTTAATAATTTCCAAATCATGCGATGAAGCATGCCAAAAGATATGCTTATGCAAAGTTGGGCTCCCAAGTAGTTTGACTACATTTTTTTATACTTAGCCAATTTTGAAATGTGGCAAGAGGAGCTAAGTGAGAATTTTGATAGTGTTATATATATCACATGTGAAGGTTTCAAGATAAAATGATCATATGGGTTTGTTTAGTTTTGAACATAGTTGATTTGTGTTAAATTTGAGATCATGCATTGAAGCACGACAAAGATATGTTTGGTCAAAGTTGGCCTCTCAAGTAGGTTTTGACATTATTGGCTTTGTGATAAAATATTTTGATAAGTTATTTTAATGGATTTATATCTCACACCCATGAGATTTATAGGAGCATTATGTCACATGGTTAGATTCTCCTATGTGAGGAGATCATCTGGTTTGATATGAGATCCTACATCAAAATGTAGAAGAAGTTATCAAGGATAAAAAATGGCTACTTAGGAATATTGAAAGGGTCCTCGTAGTCAATTTTTGAAAGTGTTAAATCTCAAGTAAAATAAAAAGTGTGCATTTCTCCAAGAAGTCAAGAAGTAATGAGATAAGAATAGGTGCATGATGTTTAATGACTAATCAAAGGTATTAGATAAATATCCAATGGTGACTTGGTGATCATATAGATTGATCAAATGATGATAATTTATTTTTAAAGACCTAGTTGATCCACAAATATTTATGGAGTGCATGGAGTCAAAATTTTAAGATTGCATGATATGAGGTCAAAGTGATAGAGGTTTAACATTTATGCATTGGCTCTTATGTGTTAAAGATTTATCAAGATCGATGGAGTGTATTGGATCTGAAATGAGAGGACATGAGATGTGAGAATTGTGTTTGAGGTTTAATTGTGACCATTGCCATTTGAATATTTCAATTTGTTAAAGGAAATATTAGTATCTAGTCTTTGGACCATATATTTTGATATAAGTTAAATTTTCTCATGTAGTAAAAACAAAATATGTAGAGGACTCTAAGGTACATTTAGAAATATAGATTTAAATATTTGAAAGTGTGTGTAGACAAAGATATTAAGCTTCAAATTTGACTATGGTTTCATTTTTGTTCTACAAGTATCTCAAGAAGAGTAATTGATCTTATGTATAAGTTGTTTCATTATTTCATGGTTAATTGGCTATTGATGAGTGTTTTAGACTCCATAAGGATGCTCAACATGATTTTTGAAGTTTTGACCAATAATATGTAATATGACAAAAGATTTTGAATTTGATTGTGTTTTTATTCTTAATGACTATGTGTATAGAGAAGTATTTAAGCTAATTGGGTTTTAATAGAAGAGTGTTTTGGCATATTTGATAATTTGAGGTTGTCTTAGGGGACATAAATATTAGACCTATGCACTTTTAAGTTGTCTTTTATTCTTATTATGCTTGGAGAAGTGTTAAAATTCTGAATGGGTCTCTATAAAACCTAAAAGTAACTTAGGCCTAATTAAAAGGGGATTGTGCTTAAGTGTGACCCATGTGAGATGCCTTAAGGGTGAAGGCATGTCTTATGGATGAAAAATATTATTATGGACTTTATAATTCAATATTTCTCTATATATATTGAAACCAAATGTGTTGGGTTCTAGGATTGTAAGAGAGAGATTTGGAAAGATTTGAGAGAGGCTTATGTGTGTGGTTTGTGGAGAGAAGGATAGGTAGTGTTCCTATTAGTTGAGTTAATGAGAATAATAGTTGGTTAACTATGTGTATGACCTATATATCACGTTCCAAATATTAGGATAGTTCTCTTATAGTTTGTAGACATGTGAAGAGGTCCAAGTGTGTAGATAAAGATAGTTTGATTGAAGAAGGAAAGAGCTTAAGACATGCCTATGTGAGAGGCATATTTGAGATAGAGAGTTCATGTAGTTGTCATATAATTAGGAGGTCCATTATTAGGTTTTGAAGATATCACCTCTAAGGTGGAAGTTTTCATCTCAAGGAGGGTCTAAAGGACTCAATCTTCCTTAGGGGTTGTTGCTCCTTGTGAAATAGGGTTTCACTAAAGACATTTGATTAGAAGGACTTGATCAAGGTTGTAAAGTAGAAGGACCTCATCAAAGGTTATTTATTACAATGACTTGATCATTCTCTTATTTGTGATGATATTATAGGATAGTATTCCATGTGTTTTCAATCTTGAGAGTGGGTTTTATCCCCCAAGAGGGTTTCCCATGTATAACTTGTGTTGTGTTTATGATCTTGCATTATGTACATTATACACTACTATGAATGACATGCTTAATTAATGAATGATTATATTGTATGATTAAGTATTTTCAAGGGTTTATAAATTAAAATAGATTATTTTCCACCATTGATTCACACCATCCTCTTAGTGGATTATACCTCTAATAATTGGTATCAGATCAAGGTCCTTTGGTAAAAGCTAGACAACTTGAAGTGATCCAAGGTATAATGACTAGTTAGAATGTGCAAGGTGGTTTCTCTACTAAGAAACAACCAATGTTAAGTAGATCCAATTATGAATTTTGGAGTGCTAAGATGAAGACATACATTAGATCCATAGTGTTTGATGTATGGTAATTTTTTTTGGATGGTTATGTTGATACTGATATTCTTCCATCTAATGTTTCAAATGAGAAGATATTTGAGAACAATTCTAAGGTAATGAATGCCATCACTTGTGGTCTTATAGAGACTGAGTTTACCAAATTAATTTGATACACATCTACCAAGGAAAAATGGGATAAATTGAAGACTATCTTTGAAGGAGATTTAAAGGTTAAGATTTCTAAGTTATAGACTCATAGAAGGCAATTTGAAAGTCTCAAGATGAATGAAGAAGATATTGTAGCATTCTTTCTATAGAGAGTTGATGAGATTGTGAACATCATCAGAGGTCTTGGAGAGAATATTAAAGAGACTAATATTATTTAGAAGGTATTAAGGTATTTATCTCCAAAGTTTGATCTAAAAGTATTAGCTATAGAAGAGAGTCATGATCTTACTCAGTTGGAGATGGATCAATTGCATGGCACCTTTATTGCCTATGAAATGAGGAATAATGATGGTATACCTCCAAAGAAAGAAGCAGCTTTCAAGATTGATATGCAGACAAATAATAAGTTCTAAGGTAAGAAACTCAAGGAGTATGACATTCATGATATAGATGAGGATGAACTAATTTCTTTCATTTCAAGACAATTGAGAACAAATTCAAGCAATTATAAAGGTACAATACCCCTAAAATGCTTTAATTATGGTGAGATAAGACATTTTTCTAATAATATTCCTCACAAGTATAAGAAGGATGTTGATGAAGAGCATGATCAAGTTCATGATGATGGCAAGAGATATTTTAGGTCTGATAAAAGCAAAAAGGGATTTAGAAGGTTTGATAATAAGAAGTACTTCAATTATAATAAGAGTCTATACACCAAAGAATATTGTAATACATCATATGAGAGTGAAGATAGTGACTCAGAATATGATCATGAAGATGATGGTTATGTTGAAGATGAAAATCTATTAATAGATAAGGAAGGAATTTGATCACAATAAAATAGGTCTACTTGGAGTGATTTAGATGATGATGAAGATGAGTTGGACTATGAGACTACATTGACAAATGGTTATGAAGAACTAAAGATTGAGAAGAAAATCAATAAGAAGATTAAATATAAACTCAAGAAATTTGGGGAAAAATTCAATGTGTTTGACATAAGATTGGATGAATATGCCAAGGATCATGAAGATATGGTAAAACATCTCAATTATTAATTGGAAATCCTTTCTACAATCTTAAAATCCAAAGAAGATGAATGTGAAAAGTATGTAATTGAAAATGAGTCATTGAAATCTGAGGTAAAGAAGGTATCTAGTAAGGTTATGTAATTTGTGATATTTGAAAAGAGATCAAGTGATCTATATAACATTTTGAATGATCAAAAACATGTAAGTGATAAGACTAGTCTTGGATACAAATAAGAACCAAAGACTACAACTCAAGACAAGATGAAGACTAATGTGAAAATGGACAATCAGCCTTTGAAGACAAATCATTAGATAAGGAGTTAAGGTGATAATAAAATAAACACAAAATAGGTTAGACAACCAAATGCCATAAGGTATGCAAATTTCAATTATTATTGTTATACTTGTAATCATTTTGGGCATAGAGTTAGAGAATGTATAAGACTTGTTAAGAGTGAATTTTATTGGAACTATGATGGGGATTATAATAAAAAAGGTGTAATAAAGGTCTCAACTATCATGATGTGGGACACTTTGTAAAATTGTATCCATTCAAGGTAAGACAAGTTGAGTTTCCTTCAAAAGATATTGAGTGTTATAGTTATTAAGAACTAGGACACATTGCAAGATATTATCCAAATCTGGAAAGACAAAAGAGATTGTTATAAAAAGTATGGTGTGCTTAAATTGTGAACATAGAGGTCACATTGATATATTTTTCAAGCAAAGGCATACAATATAGAATAGGTTTTAGCAGGCTCCTAGAGTGCAAGATAGAAGGCAAGTGAACTCATAGAGACCAAAGGTGGTAAGTAGGAATTATGATGAAGCTGCAAGTCCAAGTAATCTATTTGATATGGTGGAGAATGATTTTGAATTTTAAGAGTCCCAAGAGGTCTCATTATCTACTCATGTTGAGAATGAAAAGACTAAGCTCAAGAAAAAGACCAAGATATTGGTTGAGGCTAGTCTTAAGCTATGTATAGATCCAAGTGAACATCCTGTTGTTGTTGAACAAGTACCTAGTGATGAGGTTATAAGATGCAAGAAATATTATTTAGATGTAAAGGTATGCCATGAATATAGGTTGTCTTCATGTATTGATAATACAATCATAGAAGAAAATGAGAATATTGTAGTAGTTGAGGAAGTTATTTCTGTAAAGCTAAATAATAATAGGAAGAAGAAATATAAGTATCATCTGAGAAAGGAGGAAGAGGAATATGAGGATTTATATTTGTTTTAAATCATTGGGGTATAGATGGTGTCTCTATATATGCTTCTTAAGAGATTCCTTTCAAGTGGATAAGCAAGTATTGTTGTGATGTTTTTAGTTGTAATAGTTTGCAGGGTCAGATTGAAGGTTCCTAGATGGAAAAGGAGGATTTTTGATTTGTTAAGGTAATATTTTTTCATATAAAGGTCTATTGACCTTATTATATCATTCTCTAGGTGTTATTGTGATTTCAAGGTATGATGAAGTTAATTTGGAGATTTTTGTTAGCTCTCAAGTTTCCCAGTCTATGATTAAGAGCTTATAGGTCCTAAAATGGGTTATAGGAAGTCAAGATTCTCAATGGTGGGGAATCTCAAATCTTGGTCTAGAAGTGTGTAATGGTTTTCTCAAGGTGTAAAATCAATTTCAAAGGTGGACATTTACTATAAGGTGTTGTGATAACTTTGTTTTAAGATTCTAAGGTTTTGGGCTCTGCTAGAAAAGTGTTCTACCTTATGAGTTGAGGTTTGAGGATTTTTAATATGTTAAATGGGCCAAATGGGATATCAAATCAATCTATATATAGTTTTGAAGGTTTGTGATTCTCTAGTTATTCAAGTTTTTGTCAAATTAGAGGCCTAATTGAGCAGTAGGTTTGTAAAGGAATTATGTTATAGATAATTATATTGTTTTTTCAAATTAGTGTTTTTAAGGGGGAATATGAGAGTTCTTTATATATGAAATTTTAAGTCTTGAAGTAATTTAAACTAAAATTTATGAGCTCTACAAGTTCTAAGTAGGGTTATAAGAAGAATAGACTGGCCTAGTGAGAAGAAGAGTGATTTTGTTCATTTTCTCCAAAATAGAAAAGAATGAATGTATTCAAGGTGAGCTCTCAATTTGGTTTAGAACATGTTTCCTAATTGTTGAATGGTATGAATCTCTATTCTCTACTCAAGTTCACTTACAGTCATGGTAAAGCACATTTGTATCAGACCAAGAACATCAAATAGAAACCTCCACTTGGCATAGGAAGGGACTATGTTTATATTTTAGTCATACACATAGCTCAAAATGACCACCTATAAGTGTTGGTAGAGATTTGAGAGGTGTTGAAACCCTCCTTGTAAGTTTTAAATTATGTTTTTCACCATGGTAAGATTTTTTTAAGGTCAAGTTGGCAATAAACATTAGAAAATAGCTTCAAAAGGTTTAATTACTAATATAGGGATGTTTTCCTTGAATTTTAAAGATATAAGTCATGAGGATTTGTGTGATCATCATAAAGCATGGTGATAAAGAGTCTTAAGACATATAGTTAGGTGTATCTTGTATCTCTTAGCATAGACAAGGAGTTAACAAAGTTATAACGGTAGATGACAAGGGGATAAGGGTTTTTTGAGGTCTCAAAGTGGCCTTGAAAAGTACTAAAATCTTGCAATAATATCCACATGTCTGAGTCTAAAAGGAGCCTTTCATTCATAGTATAGATAATGGCCTTGTCCCTATTGTTAAACATTCTAGATGGTTGAAAGGATTTTAAGTGAGCTTAGGGATCATCAAGTGGAGATTATATGTGATTTTTGTCCCTTATTCATACCTATAGTCTATACAAACAATCATAACAGTCACTTACAATAGGGTAAAGTGTCTCAATCAATAAACAATGACCTTCATTAATGCTAGGTGGATGTCTTAAGGATTTTTAAAAATGAAACTAGAACAAACACATGCATTTTGACCTAGAGGGATTCATATAAGACCTTTAAACATCAAAAATAAACTCATTTTAAGAACAAACATGTACAATTAGACCCTACAACAGGGTATGGAGTCTTAGTCAGAAAAGCAATGAGCTACTTTGATGAATTTGATGGTGTTTTAGCCCTTATAGGTAGATGCAAGTATAAGGCATATGTTTAGTGACCTAAAGGGTTAAAGGAAAGTGTTTAAAATTATGAAAAAGCTAATTTGAAGCCCATATGTACCTACAATAGGGTTTGGAGGTAGAGTTCTTAGGCCTCTAAGAAAACTCAATCAAGTAAGTTCTAAAGTCCATGTAGAATACTTGAAGGATCAATATGATGATTTAAGCACCTAAACACATTCTCCATGTCTATGATGAGCTTCATAATCTCTAAGTAAGGAACATATGGCCTATCATATACCTTAAAAGGATAAGGTATCTTAATCAAAATAGTGGAAAGCTCAGTTTGTGAGTGTAAGGTGTAGGTAAAGGTGTAGAGAGAATTTATGTAATGAAAAAACCCTATTATTTTAGTTAATTTCATTTATTTTTTAATTTACAAGTAAATTAATGAAACTAGTGATAGGGTGTGTAGAAAAATACCTAGTAAAGTGCACATGTGAATCTACATGATAGTGGGAACTCCTCTTTGGCTAGGAAGGAATAACCTTCTGATAAGAAAAACACTTAAAAAAGGTTTCATCAAATGGATGGTTGAGTGGACTACCTAGCATGAGCTAGATCCAAGAAGCATAGTGCTTACTAGGAGGTTATCAATCCACTATTATAATAATTAAGTTGGTATAAACAAAAAGAAAGGATACTTGCATTTAGTGATATGAAAGTAAATATATGCAAGGAAGAGAAAATAAATGATTATCTAAAGAAAACAACTAAAAATTAAAAAATTAGGTCAATACTTATGCTAAAGTGGTTAGGGTTTGGTTCAACAAATTAGAAAGGTTATTGTTATCAGGTAGAAATAGATAAAAGTGGGTTTGGTTTGAGGGTAATGGGATCAAAATAGTTTGCTAGATTTTTATTCCATAGTGACCAATAGTGGTCAGGTTAACTGGATACAATTGGAGTGACCAGTGATGGTTGGGTAATCGGTGATGGCTAAGGTAACCATCAGGCATTAGGCTAACCATTTGTAGTTTCCTATGTGTTCTAGGAAAATATTGAAGGGGATTTATAGAATGATGAATAAATAGGAGGGGGTTTTGATATAGGCCTATGGGAGAGAGAATAAGATGTTAAGAGTGTTGGTTTGGGTACAAAGGCTATAAATAAGATGAATCAATGAAAATAAGCACAAGATACTTGTAACTTTATGGTGGAGGGCTAAGGCAATTTGTCTAGAGTGATGGTACTTTAGCCTTCAAAAGTGATGTAAATAGAGGTTCAAGTCTCCAATGATATTGCTTTCTTATTGAAGGGATGTTAGACACCTGCACAAGAAAATACAATAGCCTAGACATGAATTCATTTATGGATCCATTTCACTTCCTCCTCTTCTCCTTTTGTAGGATAAATTTGCTAATTGGGATGAAGTTACTAATTTGATAGGGGAGAAAGTTGCATGTTCAAGAGATTTTAAAAGTAATTTTAAAAATCAAGTTTCCAATTAGGGGGTTGTTGATCTTACACAAGGTTGTCATTGATTTAATACTTTAAAATAAGTTTGAGGACCTAACCATCAATGGTTAGGCCAACCAGTGATAGTTAGGCCAACTATCGATTGTCAAGGGGTTAAAGGAAAATAGGTTAAATCAAGTTGAATTAAATAGATGCATTAAACATGTTAAGTTAGGGGTCAAGTTAGTAAGCTAGTCTATTTGATTAGGTAGTCCACTAAATATGAGGTAGAATGATGGTTAAGGAGGAACTTTAACATCAAAAGCTATGGTGTGTAGTTTTTGAGTGTCTACATTTTTCCTTTTTTGTTGTGTGGCTTTGATTTATAAGCTATAGAATAAAAATAGATGGCTGGTCAAGGTATGGTTGCCCCGATTATGGAGGGGGTGTTCCCCATCAAACTATGATTTGATGAGGCAAAATCATAATTAGGTCAGGGTTTGATAAATAATGAACTGGTGGTCATAAGGTGGGTAAAATTAAAAGGGTTGGGAATTTGAGACATAATCATGCACATAAAATGTGATGAAAAGTGATAGTCAAGATTGCACAAAGACTAAAGTTACCAATGTTGGTAAAAATAAGGTTGATCTTAGAAGGACATGTGATAGGGGTGAGCAAACCATAGTGTTGGTCATAGCTGATCAAGCCAAGCATATCACTCCATCTATAGATAATGTTAGTGTTGGTCATAATTATCCAAGGTAGGAAGTGCTCTTGCTAAATAACACAATAGGTTAGGTTGTGCATGAGATGGTGCAAAGTTCAAAATTGAAACATGGTAAGGTTGATCGGTATGGTCTAAATGTCCATGAAAAGTCATCACAAAACATGTAAATGATTATGGTCATAATATACCAACATTGAGGTGTATATGGTGTAAGCATGGGTTGATTGTGTATGGGTTGGAAGGGGATGAATGAGATGACTCGAGATTCACTAAGCAAGTGGATGTTACCTACATAGTTCCATGGATAGAAATCCAAAAAGAACTTTAGGCTAAAATTAGTTCTTCTAGAAAGGCTAGATTTTAAGTTGGGGGTCTCAAGGTGAAGGAGGTCAAAAGACTAAGGGACCCAAATAATAATGATCAGGGTGGCCCTTAGGATCGACTAGTGATGATTACCCCTAATCGTCGATGGTTAGATCAAACCCTAAAATTTTGAGAATTAAAAAGAAAAGGATAAATCCTTTTTACCATTTTGACTTTTGGATCATGATTGCTTTTTCTCTAAGTATTTTATCTTTTAGGTGATTTGGTGTGGATTTTACTAAGGTGGAGAATTATGAGTGGGTAATTGGTTTGGTGGATTGGGGTCTTGACAAGATGGAGGGTGGATGAGGGCATGGTTGAGTAGTGGCATGAGGATCTGACCATGCTAGTGATCATAAAATGAGGTAGGGATTATTTTCAAATTGATAATATAGATAAATTTGTGAATGTAGAACTATATTTGAATAGGTTATAATAGTGGGGCAAGGCATGTGAAAATGTCCTTAAGCCATGATGTCCTAGTTTTTTGGGGGTAGATAAAATTAGTCTATTTAGCTAGGTAGATTGGGAGGGAAAGAGTGCACTATAGTGGTAATATACTATAGAATAATATTAGGTGGGTTAATTTTACTATTAGGTGAGTTTAGTGGTGTTAGGGAGGAAGAAGGTGATAGGGTTTTACCATTGACAATCATGCACAGTGACTGGCTATGGTTCAACCTAACCATCACTAGTTAATCTAAGGGTAAAATAGTCTTAAGGGACCGTCTAAGGTTCAAGGAACCATTGGTGGTCAAATTATTAAAAAGGGTAAATGTAGGTAAAAAGATAATGAAATGAAAGTGCTTGGAAATTTTTTAAAAGTTGAATGTGAAATATCAAAATGTGTTAATGTAGTGGTAAAGTTTTTTAAAGGGTAGGTGAAAGTTTATAAAGTATTAAAAATAGATGGGTCTAGTGAGAGAAAAGGTCAAACTTAGTTTGGATAGGATGAGATGTTTAAAAGGAATGGTAGGGAGAGTGAGGTGAAAAGACCAATCAGTCAATGAAAAATAATCCGTGTGGGTAGAAGTAGGTGTCGATATAATGACTTAGGTGTTGAAAATTTATGTAGATAAAGGTGAAGTTTTATTATGAGTGTTAGATGTAATATAGGTTGAAAATGGTAGATGTAGGTTGATATGTGGAAAACTAAATGTTCATGCAAATATGATTATTGTAGGCTCACAATTAGATTTAGATGAAGGACCAAGTCCCTAGGATCTTTGTTAAGGTTTAAGATATATTGATAGAAAAGGAGTGGAGGCACATGGAGATGGTTGGCATAGGGGCTATGATATATTATCAACAACTACCATGAGATGCAACTATGATCATTGCACTCATCAAGAGATGGGACCCAATGATGAACACCTTTATGTTTCCAACTAGTGAGATAACCATCTTGTTAGAGGATGTGATGAGGATCACATAGCTACCCAGCTAGGGGTAACCCATTTATCATATCAAGAGTGAGGATAGAGACTATTATATGGATCTTTTATACATATTCGATCAAGATCATATTTTTTGGCATGTAGGTAGGTTTAATATTAGGTAGATGTACTAAAGGGCCCTAGAGGATAGATACCTTCTAATGATGATGGTAGTGACATGTTTTAATTTAACAAATTTGATCCACAAATGGTTTTCATACCTTATACTATGTGTATTGGTAGAGATGTTTCTTAGGAGGACTATATTTGGATGGGCCCTAATGTTATTAGTCTAGATCTATAGGGATCTCTAGGCCTTTTGGGCACATAGACAGTATGGTATTAGTTTTGAGTTCTTGTTGCACTACTAGGCATTTTAACACATTCATATTGTGAGACCATTATGGATACCATGGTAAGGATTCACTTAGGTAGCCTTTTTAGTGGATTTGATGTGATGGAGATATATTGATGCATTGATAGGTGCTAGTGGAGGAGCTAGAAACATTGATTGGTTTAGGGATGATTTAGAGGGCTTGGTGGTAGGTGATGTCATATGGAGGCCATATGTAGTTTGGTTATTTGGCCTGGACATAGGGACCACACATTATCACTATAGAGTTGGTGATAGATGCATGGGAGATGGGATGGGGAGACTGAGTTGATCCCATTTGATCAAGTGCAAAGATAGTTTGGACTATTTTAGGGGATCCTCCTTGATTTTCTATGATATAAGAGAGAGGATGTAGAGTTATTACTTCTAGAGCCATAACCATAGGAGGTTGTCTTAGATTTTTAGGAGCTCCCAACAATGGTGGTCATAGATGATGTAGGGATTGTCAATGGTTATACAACATGGTTTTAGGCTATGTATGTAGTACCTAATTTTAGATAGAGTGATGGGAAGCGGTAGCCTATGGACATGGATCCTATAAGGGCCCCAATATAGGGTGGTGGACTAGATGGATAGGCATTAGCAATAGTTTAGGAATAGATTGTAAGGTTATAGGGGTAGGTGGCCACATTATAGGCATAGGTTATCACCTTACAGGGGTAGGTTGTGACTTTGATAGGTTAGAACAATCAGGCATGGGGCTCTCTAGGTTTATTGACTCAGGGTAGAGACTAATTGAGATAGAGAGTAGGGATGGCCATAGCAATAGTAGGAGGACCACCTAATATAGTGTCGAGGGCATGGTACCTAGCCATTATTAAGGATCTTAAATATTATGAGGTGATAGTGCTAGCATAACTACCTTTAAAGATGAGATATGGGGAGTGTATGACTAGTTTAGTAGGTGGGCCATCTATAGTGACTCTTGGGTAGTGGGCCTTGACAATGAGATAGACAAGGTTGTCATGGGGGCTACCACTAGATAACATTGTAGGTCCAAGTGTAGATGGTGTAGGTGGTAGTGGTTTTGGTGCCCTAAGGGCTTGATAGAGGAGAGGTGTGATATGTACATGATTTGTATTTTGATATTATCCTGCATGATGATGATGTGAGATGTATATGAGATAGTGACTAACTAATATATTATGGCATACATTACCTTATTGATATATATGATGATTGTGGGTTAAGCATATGGATTTTCACACATGTAAAGCCATCTTTTCTAAGGAGTGGCATGAGGGTTAGTCATCATGCCATTACACATATCTCATGATTGATTATTGATCCACCTAATTTTGTTCTCTAATACCTCCAAGTGATTTTTAGAACACCTACAAAGATAACAATAAAGTGAAAGTAAATATGGGTAGAGATATAGATCATTTTGAGTTGATTTCCAGTTCCAAAATTAAGAAAAATGATCATGTCTAGTAGAAAATGGTAAAAGGGGGCTAGCCCCATTTATGGAATGTCTAGTGGGGCATGATACATCACTCTCAAGGGATTTTTCCTATGGTTGGAACAACTATGAGGAGAGAATGCACGGGCTAAAGATTCAAATTACAAAAGAGTTGATTGGGGAGACAATAAGAATGGAATGCCACAAAGTAAAGGCGTTTAAAGACAAACATCATAAGGAGGACCTCATGTATATTTTTTCAAGAAAGAGAAGGAGAAATATAGGCCAAAACCATTATCTAAAAAAGGTTACATGTGCACTAATTTTCTAAGGAAATGGTTGGAGGTATGTCACTAAATAATGTGTTATATCACTTTCGAAGGTAAACACACCATTCTCTACTCGCATCATTTCTTGATTTTGAACCATTTCAAGGGTCATCTCATCAGCATCCCTTTCTTTCTACTATAATATTTGGATGTTTTTATTTTAAATTTCAAGAAGAACCTTGCCATGGATCTTATCCACCAAGGTCTCATTTTCTTATTGATCAAAAGGGGGGAACCAGTCTAGTCCAGGACCATTTCAAAGGCTATTAATATTAACAGTTATAAGGAGTTAGAGGTGGAGGGTGATCAATCCTCAACTTCTAAAGATGAGAATCAAGTGAAAAAGATGGGGGCTTCTAGCGCTTGTGCTCAAAAAAATCACAAATTGGATTTAGGAAACCCCTCTTTCACTTCTAAAGGAAAAGCCACTCTAGGGGCCAATGGCAACAAGGAAGTTGAAGATTCACACTAGAAACTCCATACCAAAATCATAATACAAAATCTCCTTTATGGAGAAATCTTGGAGGAATTTGAGAGGTTAAATAATTTTCTTAGTTTTAACAAATTTGTGGTTCATGATGGTAGGACTCTTGAGACTCACAACTCTAGAGAGGACTCTTTCTAGAAGGACAATGAGGAGGAGGATACCTAAGTTGCTGAGGAGATCATAAAATAATCCCCTCATGTGGATCTCAAAAGGAAGAAGCTAGATAAAGAGGAGGATCAATTCATTGGTAGTCTCACTAGAGGAAAATGTCACAAAAAATCAAAAATAGTGACCAAGCAATCAGTCTCTTACACTGAGTCAGAATAACTATGTTGTTTACCATTTTGGGTTGGGTCTTTTTGATCTTTCAACCGGCTGTTGGCTAAAGTTTAGAAGAAGTTAGTCTAGTCATCAGGGTGTTCACCCTTATCTCATTTCGGATTTGTTGCTTTCTCTCACTTTTCTATCTATTCTCTTTTGTACTAGGTCTAGGTCCCTTCAACTCATCTTTACCTATCAAATAAAAATGTATATAATGATTAGTTTTTGACTATGTTGATTATATTATGTTTATGATGTTTCATGGATGAGATATTGATATATTATGTTTATGATGTAATAATTCACATGAGTAGAGATGATACACATGATGTTGCGTGCTTAGTATAGCTATTTTGTTTGATGGATACAATGATGATGATTTATGTATATGATGATGCATTTGATATCAATGGAGATGTTTGTTGTTATATAGTTTGGGTTGTACACGAGTCTAAACATTTAATAGATAGATTTTGATGATGTTGTTTATGAGTGACTAAGAAATTAAATCTTGATAATGTGTTCAATAGATAGAATGATATTTTGTTGTAGGGAGGATTTTGATGATGATCTAATAATGTTCTAATGGCATGTTGTGAATGGTTACAATTTTATGGTTCTTGATGTTTTGTTTATATTGGCCTTGTTCCTAGTGCATAATTTCATGATTGTGTTAGTGGGAATTAAATTACATAAATTAGGTATAGGCAAAAAACTAAATGTAAGACATATGACCACATGAACTAACAAATAAAGTGTAAGAAAAAGGCATGATGTTTCTAGTTGGCAAGGATGTATCAACAAAAAATCATAGTTGGATTGACTTAGTGAACATAAACCTATCAAATGTTTTGTAAGAGCATGTTTTGATTGAGAAATAAGAAGGTCTTGATCACTTTGTATCAATTAAGCTCATAGTCCATTGAGAAGAGGTGTGGAAGGAAAGAAGGTGATAAGTAGTAGTTAAATGGGAAATGGGTGAAATGTTAGCCTGATGTGGGTTAGCTTAACCCTTATATAAGTGACCGAAGAACCATAATATACAAGTCCATAACCTAATATGAGATGTAGATTGATCAATGCAAGAAGTATACCAATGCCACATATAGGAGCTAATTGCAGCTTAATGGGATAATGTGTAGATTGATCAATATAAGTCTACAAATGGCACTTATAAGAGCCAATTATGGTTTAATTTATTTAATTTTTACATAAGATTGTTTTTTATTTTTCTATCCTAATAATTTGTTGAAGTTGATTGATACAAGAAGCTTCAAATGATTATTACCTAGCCATTCTTTAAGGGATAAGTCTAGGATTGGATTTTATAGCTATCCTTCAAGGGAATAGTCTATTTTTGAGAAATTTTTGACTATTAGGTAACTATCCTTCAAGGGATTAGTATACAATTCAAGTGATATTTTTAATGTGTGTTAGACATGGATAATTCTATTTAGGATTCAAAAGTTGACCTTTATGGAGGCAAGGCTTGAGCATAAAAGGTTAATGCTAAATGGGGAAAGTGGTTTGAGAGAAAATTGACAATGGGATTCCATCTAATTAAAGGTGAAAAGTATCCATGAGATCCATGCCATGGGTAGAGCCATGGTGCCTAGTTAGGATTAGACCATAACTATGATGGATAATCACATGGATCTATGTTGTAATCAATTATTCTTAAAGGAGTTAAGGATGTGAAAGGTAGGGAAAATCTTGTGAACCAAGGGATGAGCTTAAGTTAGATATAGAAATGAGTTTGATCCCTATTTCAATAATAGAAAGGATGTAAATGTGAAGCATTGAAAGGTTCAAGTTGTGGTTTTCCCTCAAGAGAGGAAAAATTATAAGCTCTTAATCCATACTTATGGGTTATGATTTAGAGTCCAAACCAATTAAAAGCAAACTTGCCCTTTTTACTTTTCTTCATATTAGTTACATGCTAGTTCTCCTTAAGGATGAGGTCTTCAATGTTGAACTCTTAATATTTTAGGTGTTTTTTGTATGTGCATTTTATATACATGAAGATGATTAAGTGCTATGAGGTGATGTTCATCAAGGAGTTCAATATGCATGAGGTGTTCTTGATGATAATTATTTTTAGAAAGTATTTCATGTAAAGATATATGAAGGGATAGAGTTTGGAATTTGAGAAGAAATAATACCTTAGATCCAAAGATGAGAGAGAAAGGGGTATCACACATATAAGTTTGAATTCTAGTGTGATAGGCCCATAAAGCAAAGGGGATATGTACGTGCCAATCCCAAATTAAAGCACTTACTACTTTGGTGATCATCTTGATGAATATTTTATTTGAGGCCTCTACCTATCCATTAGCTTGTGGATTATAAGGTGGGGAAAAGCTTAAATTAATGCCAAAATCATCACAAAGACCTTGTAATTTTTAGTTTTTAAAATATTTTCCATTATCAGTGATGATCTTATGGGGAACATTGAAGCAGCAGATGATATGGTGATTGATGAAGTTGATTTTTTTTTGGATTTGGCAGAATAAGGGGGATGGTCTCCACCCATTTGGTGAAATATTCAATGGTGGTAATGATATATTGATGTTTTTGTGAAGAATGGGGGTTGATTTCCCTAATAAGTTCAAGACCCCATTATAAGGAGGGCCAATAATTGGTACATACTTTAAGGCCATGAAGAGGTGTATGATGTAGATTAGTGTGTTTTTGACATTTGACACACTTATTTACATAGTCATAACAATCCTTATTGAGGGTGGGCCAATAGTAACCAAGGTGAAGGATATGCTTGGCAATAACTAGTTACTAAATGTTCTCCTATAGATTCCATCATGCATTTATTTAATGGCATGGGAAGCTTCATAGATATACAAGCAATGGAGAAGGAAGACATTGAAGCCATATTTGTAAAGGATTCCCCCTAGTATGGTGTGATGAGAGGTACTTTGAATAAAGTCTCTTCAGGGATTCTTTGAAAGGTTGGGAGGAATGATGCCAAGGTTAAGGTAGTAAAAAACTTGGTCATACCAAATGTCAGAAGAAGACATCTCCACACTAAAATTGGTAGGGAGATCAAAAATAATATATGATATTGTGATAAATCAGTGGATGGTGATGAATAATTTAGATCTAATAGGTTGAGATGGAATTTGGGAAGTAAGGGAGGCCACTATGTCTATGAATTTATTGGTAGATCGAGGGATGGACTGGATAATGTAATGATCAAATGTTGATACGAGTATATCCATGAGTTGTTTATACTTTAAGAGGACATTATTTTTACATTGATAAGATCTTATGACCTAGTTAATGACTAGTTGGGAGTCACCCAAGATACTAATAGTTTTGACTCTCAAAGATAAGGTAGTTTGGAGGCCTATGACTAGGGATTTATATTTGAATATGTTATTGGTACATTCAAATTCAAGTTTAAAGAAAGGGGAGGAGGTTACCCATTAAGGGTAATGAGAATAACTCTAGCACCCACACCATTTTGGCATTTAGAGTTGTCTAAAAACATGGTCATTTGGTAGGTGGGTTCTTCATGAGAAAGAGTTGTAATTGACTCATCTATAAAGGTAAGAGAAAGTTGTTGATTTTCTAGTAGAGGAGCCTTGTCTAATTGGTCAGCAATGACTTTCCCTTTAATGGAATTTTGTGGAAGGAACTCAAGATCAAATTTAGCTAGAAGCATGAGCCACTTAGCCATACATTGGTTTTGATATATCTTAGAGTGCATAAACTTGAGGGGGTCAGTGTTAGTAATAACATAGGTTTTCTGATTAAGAAGATAGTGATGGATTTTGGAGGCCAAAAAAACTAAGGCAAGGTAGAGCTTTTTAGGATGGCTATACTCATCTTAATAAGGGTATAGTTGATGTAATATATGGATTGATATATATTATATTCATCATGATGAATGAGCATTACCCCTAGGGAATGATCAATGGTAGATATATATAGGTAAAATGGCTAGTCTTCCTCAAGAGGGGTGAGTACAGGTGGAGAGACAAGATACTCCTTGATTGAATTGAAGGCTTGTTGACATTCTTCAGTCCACTTAAAGGAGGTGTCCTTTAAGAGGTGGTGCAAGGGTTGGCATTTATCAAATAGCTAGAAGATAAAATGATGGATGGATTGAAGTTTTCTTTGTAGGCTATGAATTTGCTTTAGGTTGGTAGGAGGAGGAATTTCCAAGATTGTTCTGACTTTGGTGGGGTATATCTCTATTCCACAAAAAGAAATGATGAAGCTAATAAGTTTTCAAAATAAGACCCCAAAGATGCATTTTTTGATTAAGCCTAACATGATAATGTATTAGTCATTAAAATATGATAGTGAGAATAGATAGGTGATCTTTGTAGTGTTTGGATTTCCCAAGGAGATCATCCACATAGTCTTCTATGATTTTATGCATGAGATCATGAAAGATGTAGCTTATGGCCCACTGATAGGTTGCTCCTACATTTTTTAGTTTTAAAGGCATGACCTATAGTATAAGGTTCCCCATGGGGTGATAAAGGAATTTTTATGTTGATATTTAGGGGAAATCAAGATTTAATTATATCCTAAGAAACCATCCATGAGAGATAACATTTCATGGCCAGATGTAAGATCAATGAGTTAGTCAATGTTTGGTAAAGGAAAGTTAACTTTAGGGTAGGTGAGATTAAGGTCATGAATTCAGATGTAGATGTGAAGTCCCCCTATGGTTTTGGTGATGGGAATGATGTTAGAGATCCATTATGGATAGTCAATGGGTTGAATGAAGTTAACAGATAAGAGGTGTTGAATTATTATTTAACAAAGAGAGCTATATTGGGATGTATTCTATGAATTTTTTACTAAACTAGCTTAACCTCAAGATGGGTGATGATGTTATGGAGTGTGATAAAAGGCTCAATCTCAAGTATATCCTAATAGGACCAAGCAAATACTATGCTACAATCATGAAAGAAAGAAGGGTAATCTTGTTGCTCCACAAAATTTAAGGATTGGTTGATTTTTATGATGTGGGGGTTATCCTGAGTTCCCAAGTTAACATCCATGGTTAATTAATTTATCATGTTTTGGTTCTCAAGAGGTATATACTTATGGATAAAATAATCTTTGACACTGAGGTAGGTGAGAGTTCAATCATCATCTTGACATTGGATGGTGTTACTGGTAAGGGCATCACGTTCGATCATTTTAAGGTGGATGAGAGGAAGGGTCTTAGTTTGGCCATTCTTTTGATAGGTTATGGGGCCAAAAATAATGGTGTTGATTAGAAAAAAAAGTTAGATAGGATGATATCAGAGTCTTTTGACTTTGGGGAAAGTGAGGTTGATGAGGATGGAAGATCTTTGTTGATGGGTTTTGATGAGGTGGGTTCTTCTAGTGGTATGAACCCAAGGCCAAAAAAATCACAAGGTTTTTAAGTTTTGATGGTGGTAAGTTCATGATGTCCTTGTTCATAAAGGCCAAGACCAAACCCCTTCCAAGAACACGTATAAAGGTAAGCTTTAACAAAGGATAGTTTTTCTAGGTAGGGGAAATTGGTGGTAAATGGTCAAATAAATGGTGTAGTGGTGGGAGCAAGAAGTGGTTGATCAAGTCCCCCATAGATGAAATTTGTTTGATTGTTGGGAAGCCTAAAATGGATAATGGTTCTAATGTTGGGATTGTAAGAAGGGTCATATTTGATATTCCCATACTCTTATCGAGTAGGGAAGGCATATAAGGCTAAAAGGTGATATTCCCCAAGAGAGAGGCAATGAAATGTAGATTGCAAAGGGTCTTTGACTATAATTTGGGATGATGAAATGGTTAAATTATTTGATGCTTCATTATTTATATAAGTGAAAGTGTTAATGGTTATGGTTTTTTGGGTGGATTTGTTAGAAGTTGGTTGCAAGGTAGATGGAGGTAGAAGGGCATCATTAGGCTGATATGCCATATTTCAAGAGGCAAAGGGACTAGAATCAGATTCGATGGTAACAACTTGTCCCTCATGCTAAAATTTGATGCAATGGTGTAAGGTGAAAGGGATACATCCCATAGTGTGAATCTAAGGGTGTTCAAGTAACACATTTTATTGGAATTTGCCCTCTATAACATAAAATAGTTTGGGAATGGTATAAGGCCCCAAGTGGATATGAAGGACAACAACCCCTAAGGTAGTGGCCATGGTATCATTGAAGGCATAAAGTACTATTGTACTTTTAGACATGATATTTTTTGGAATCTAAAGTTAGTTTCATGCATGGGAATAGATAATGTTGATGATATCTCCTCTATCAATCATAACCCTTTTGATGTGGGTTTGATTGATGTATGTAATAAAAAAGGGGAGGATCAGAGTCCTCAATATTAGCATGTGGTATATCAAAATATTGAAAGGTAACAAGGGCCAAAAGTTATAGAAATATAACCAAGGGTGTAAGAGGTTGAGGATCATTTGGTTGAACCTTAATATATTCTAGAGCCTTGATCAATACCTGGTGATGGTGCAGTGAAGTGTTGATTAGTTTGTAGAGACTCATTTTCACCAGTGTTTGGTGAAGTTATTTCAACTCTAACCATTGCATGAATGCATAAGTGTTAGAGGGAGAAGCTCCCAAAATGTATACTTTAGGTTTTGGTGGTTGTGAAGGCAAGGGTAGAGATGCTTAGGTTTGGTTGGTGGTTTGAGGGGTTGATGGGAAGGTCCATATAATATAGGCTTCAGATTTTCCCTTGTCTTTTTATTGGGCTTGGGATTGTATAACCACATGAATAGTATGGATAAGGGGGTTTACTTGGTTAGATGATTGCTTTATTTCTTCCTTCTCATCCTTAGGTAAGAAATGCAGAATTGGTAAAGGCTAGGTGGGTTGGGTTGATGGCAAGATTGGTAATGGGGGTAAGAATGGTTTATCTAATAATAGATCATACTTATCATATAGGCTATGAACAAGTACTTGGAGAGCTTTGCAGTTCTCCATGTCATTTCTTGGTGCCCTATGGTATGGACAGATCAAGTTATTATTGAACCAAGATGGTTTAGGGTGTGAAGGGTCAAAAGGTTTGATTGGAGGTAAGCTAAAGGAAGAGGTTTGCAACAACCTTTCCAAAATGGTTGAATATGATTCAAAAAAAGGTGTTAAAAGTAATGGGTTTTTGGTTATAAGAGTGGTAACCTTTGTTTTAGAGTGTAAGTTGGAGTTGGAGGAATGATTTTAGTTAGTGGTTTTGGTTGGGTTTTCTTAGTTATGGTTAGTTTATAGGTTAAAGCCTTAGATGTGGAAGACTTGGATAATGAAAGTTTAGCTATAGGTGGAAAAGTGGAGGTGGATAGATTGGTTAAAAATTATGGATAACTATATGGTTTGATGGGTGTATGTGGAATAAAAGAGGATGGTTTCTTAGAGGAAGAATAGGTAACTGGTATGGTAGAATAATGGGGTCCTAAGATGGAAGGTAAGTGGGCAAGAGGTGGTATGGGTCTAGTTCTACGTAGAGGTTTAGGTAACTCTCCCTTCTTAGTTGGTTTAGTTAGAGGTTTCTTTGGTGGACTAGATGGAGTTAAGTCCACCCTTAAAGGGAGAGGAAAACGATTAAGTGTGGGAAGAATTCCTAAGTTCTTGATTGGTTTGGTGAAAGAGGCATAAGGTGATTTGGTAGTTTTAGATGGGGGTGGTTGGGAGGGTTCACTTATGGTTTTTGAAGATATATTTGATAAAGAGGTAATAATAGGTTTAAGGTTAGATTCAAGTGAAGTTAAGGACTCAGATTTGTTTTGGTAAAGGATTCCAAAATGATGCTAAAAAGTGGCTCTATCAAAGTTGGGTTGAGAAGGGAATTGTAGGCTTTGGACTAGTATAGAAAAGGGCTTATAGATGGGTTTAGTTCCTTGGTTATTGGTTTCAAAACTTAATCCCATAGGTGGAGAAGAGGAAATGGATCCTTCATTATTATCTTTGAGGGAAGATTCCAAAATTGGTGGTTGGATAGATGAGGTAATCTCCACTTTTAGGATGGTTTCCAAAGGGAGAGGAAAGGGTTCTATGATAGGGGAGGTTGGTGTGGCATCCTAAATGGGAGGGACAAAGGTGGTTACTTCCTTTTTTTGGGTATCCAAAGGAATAGAGGGTAGTTATACTACTTGAATGGGTGGATTAGAAGAAAAATGGGTAGTTAAAGCAATGATTGCCTCCTTTGGTGCTTCCACCAAAGGAGAGGTAGTTAAAGACAAGGTGTCATCAAATGAAGAGAGAGGGATGGTTGATTCTTGCATTTGGGTATATTAAAGAATAGGTGGTGAGTTCAGAGTTTCCACTTGGGATATTGAGGTAATGGTCTCTTCAATAATGGTCTCATTATTAATGACATTGATTGTATGTGCCTCATGAGAGGGCGATGATTTAGGTTTATTATCATGGTATTGGGTTGAAGGAGCATGATTGGGAAAAGGCTTGTGGAAAATGTTAGGGGACTAATTAGGATGAGCATTGGGATTATCAAATGTGAGTTATCCACACTCAATAAATTTTTGGACAAGACTTTTGAAGGTATTACATCTATTAATGTCATGTCCTACAACATGATGGAAGGTACAATGGTCATTTTAGTTATACCACCAAGGTATAGGGCGAGAAGAATCAAATTGTTAGGGTGGTTTAATGGGTGGAAGTTGGATGTGGTTGTCTTTGAGAAATTTATCCAAAAATGATGCATATAGGTCTCTTATGAGAGTATATTGTCTTGGAGGAGCTCGGTTTTGGTTTCAATTTTGTTATTGAGGAGGGTTTGAAGAATTCGTTTGAGATGGTTGGTTAACAGTTAAAGGTGGAGCATTTATTAGAACAACTAAGTTTGTAGATACTTTGCTTTGGTATTGGATTGGTTATTAGTTTTGGTAGAGGAAGGGCCATTGAATTTAAAACTAGAATTTTTGTTCCATAATTTCAATTTCACCTCATCAATGGCCTGGTTTTCCAGTTTGTGTGCCATGGTGAATACCTCATCTAAAGTTTGGATGGTTTGAACTAGAAGAGTGGGGGAAATATGTTTAACACAACCCTGAGAGAAGATTTCAATAAGTTTAGGTTGTGGTAAGGAAAAATAAAGTTGGTTGATGAGACCTCTCTATCTAGCAACAAAATTAGAAATTGACATTGTTGAATTACTTGATGGAAAAGAGGTTAGTAATAAAAACCTTTTTAGATATGCTTATTGAAAAGTGTTCTAAAAATATTTAGGCCAATTGAGAAAAATAAAAGATGGAGTGCATATAAAGATCACTATACCAATCAAGGGCAGGTCTAGATAAGGACATGGGGAAGGTTTGAATAAGGAAAGCATCTTTGTATGTTATTAAATAGCACAAATGATAGAATGCTCTCAAATGTTGATGGGGGTCCTCCTTACCTTGAAATTTGGGGAACTTGGAAAATTCCCATTGAGGAGGATAAGCATGGGTAGGGATAGATGGATGAATGGGTTTGCTAAAAATTTGATCATAGGATAAAAGGTTATGAGACTTAGATATGGATGACTCCAATTTGGTCATTTTGTCCATTGACATCCTAATCAAGTCTAGTTGGGGTTGGGAATCTACATAATTAAGGGGCACATTCTATTGAGGTTAGGAGGTAGCTATGTTTGGATAAGTGATAGAAGGTGATAAATAAGCCACACATTGGTAAGTAGTCACAAAAGGTTGAGATGGCATCACATAGGGTTTAAGTGACACAAATGGTTGGGTGGAAGGTTCTATGTACCCTTGTGGATTAGGGACATATTGATAGGTTGTCATGGGCACTTGTTGAGGAATGGAGGTCAGTTTAGTTAAACGTATGGTTGAGGTGGTGGGTTGAGGTTGGGTAAGTTAAGGTTGAGTGGTGACTCTAGTGCTAATGGGTGGAAGTTTTTGAGGTATAGAGAGCCCCCAAGTTCTGAAATGGGGTAGAAGTTAATGGGTTGGTTGAGACAAGGGTAAGGGTCGAATAGGGGAAGAAGACAACCCCATGGTAGGTGGATTATAGGTAACTAGAGGTAAAGTTGAACCTATATGTGAAGTGTGGGCTATGGTTGGAGGTGTTTGGTTAGAGGTTATAATATTATATTGGTTTGGGTTAGTGGTAGTAGATGGGATATTTAAGGAATAGGAGGCTTGGGTCAATAAGGGTTGGGTTGAGGTGGTACCCACCATAAGGTGGGGAGGTATACCATAAGGAGGATTCATAAGAGGAACCAAAGAAATAGGTGTACGGTTGGGTAAGTTGTTAAGGTAGTGTTGAAGAGAAACTAAATTGTTATCAAGGAAGGAAACAAAATATGAATCACCTTCAAAAAAATTAGGATTCTGGTAGGAGGGGGAGAAAAATGAGGTGAACCCTCATCATTAGAATTTTATTCCATGGAGGAGTAGGAGGAAGAAGGTGGTGGTTGATTAGTTTGGTTTCTTAATTATTGTTTAATAAATACCATGTGAGAAAATAGGAAATAATATAGCAAAAATCACACCTCAAACAAAGAGAAATTGAAAGGAAAGAATTCAAGGCAAATAATGCATACATTAAAAGTGAGTTAAATCATATAATTATTTTTAGACTGCTTTTGGCTTATACCTTAAAAAGTGTGAAGAAGTAATTTGGCTTATAGATCAGGTACTAAAGAGTAAATCTAAGGTTGTTTTTAGGTTTTTTAGGTGCTCAAGAGGAAAATCTATGTTGAACTTAAATACATGGCTTAGTATTAGGGCCTACCCCCTCACTTCATGTTCTTAGAGTGGTAAGAGTGTTAGGTTCTTAGCTAAAATATACCAAGTTTAGAGTTTATACTCAACCATAGAGTTGAGTTGGTTATCCCCTTGGTGGTGAAATCCAAGTAAGATAGACAGGAGTGGGTAAGGCTACCACTAGGTGATGAAATTCTAGTCGGGCCTTGTCTCGGGTATGTTTTTATGTATTAATTATTTTGAGGTTTGGCTAAGTATGTGATAAGAAGTGTGAAAACTATTATCAATTACTTTTCCTTCTAAGTTACTATATGAACTAAGACAATTAGGTAATCAATGTATGCAAAAGGTTTATTTTAAGCCTAAAAATAAATTTTCAAATATAATTCAATGAGAAAATAATAAGGAATAAAGAGGGAACTAGATCCCACCATGCATGCCAAAAAAATTTAGTTTCACTCATTTCTTAATTTAAAAGTAAAGTAATGAAACTAGTAATAAGGTGTGTAGAAAAATACTTGGTAAAGTGTGCATGTGAATCCAGATGATAGTGGGATATATTCTTTAGCTAGGAAGGAATAACCTAAGGATAAGAAAAACACTCAAAAAAGGGTTTGTTAGATGGATGGTTGAGTGGGCTACCTAGCATGAGCTAGATCAAAGAAGTGTAGTGCATATTAAGAGGCTATCAATCCATTTTTATAACAATTAATTTGGTATTAAATAAAATAAAGGATACTTTCATTCAATGATATGAAAGTAAATGTATACAAGGAAGAGAAATTAAATGCTTGTATAAAGAAAACAACTAAAAATAGTAAAATTTGGTCAATACTTACACTAAAATAGTGGTGTCTAGTTCATCAAATCAAAAAAGATACTATTATTAAAAAAATAGAGAAAAGTGGGTCTGGTTTGAGGGTAAGGGTTTCAAAACAATTTTTTGTATTTTTGTACCATAGTGACCTATGGCGGTCTGGTTAATCGACTATAGTTGGAGTAACCAGCAATGGTTGGGTAACTGGTGATGGTTTAGGTAACCATTAGTGGTTAGGCTAACCATAATGGTTGTCTATGTGTTTTGAGAGGTTATCGAAGGGGTGTTTTAGAATGATGAATAAGAAGGTGGGGGTTTTGATATAGGCCTATGGGAGGGAGAATAAGATGTTAAGAGGGTTTTTGGGGCACAGAGGTTAGAAATAAGATGAATCAATGAAATAAAGCATAAGATACTTGTAACTTGATGTTGGAGGGATAAGGAAGTTTTTCCATAGTGGTGGTACTTTGGCCTTTGAAAGTGATGTGGATAGAAGTTCAGGTCTCTAATGTTATTTCTTTTTTGCTAAAAGGATGTTGGATACCTGTACAAAAAAATATAATAGCCTAGACATGAATTTGTTTATGGTTCCATTTCACTTCCTCCTCTTCTCCTTTTGTAAGATGAAGTTGCTAATTGGGATGGAAGAAGTTACTAATTTTATAGGGGGAGAAAGTTGCATATTCAAGATATTTTAAAATCAAGTTATCATTTAGGGAGATGTTGATCTCGCACAAGGCTATCATTACTTTAATACTTTAAAATAGGTTCAGGGACCTAACCATTGATAGTTAGGCCAATTGGTGATGGTTGAGGGGTTAGAGGAAGGTTAAATCAATTTGAATTAAATGACTGTGTTAAACATTTTAATTTATGGTTCAAGTTCGTAAGCGAGTCTAGTTGACTAGGTAGTCCACTAAATGCGAGATAGAATGAGGGTTAAAGAGGTAGTTTGACATAGAAAGTTGTCATGTGTAGTTTTTGAGTGTATATACTATAAACACCTTAATTAAATATATTATGACCTTGATAATATTTTTAATGTGTGAAATATTATTATATAGATATCTTAGGACCCTAATTACTCCCATATAACCAACCTTGAGTGACTGATACAGGCAGTGGGATGAGGAGTAAGGTATAGAGGGTTACAAATGCATATAAAGGTTGTAAGTGTTCTAATAAAATTAAAATTAACATTAGAGAGGTATAGTATATTATGTACTTTTATTTGAAGATAATTCATGCACAATAACTTACAGGTAGGCTCCAAAATATAGGTTAGCATAGTCAGGGTTTATAAAACCAATCTTGGGAGGTTAAAGAGTATGAGGAGTGAATGGAAGTTCAAAGTGTTTAATGGACATGGGAGAAAATATATAGTTATTATTAAAATTTTCATAGTAATTTTAAAATGGATATGGTATTAAATAAGAGTCTCAAATGATGCATATACAATCAAAATAGTAAACATTGCACACAATCTCCTTAACAAGTCTATCTCAGACTTTCATGGTTTTTAGAGGTCAACTGATATCAATAGGGGTTGAAAATTTGTATAGATAAGATTTAGAAATTTAAGTATACTATTAAAGTGTTGGATTTTATATTCAAATAGGGGAATTACACCCTATTTTGTCTTAGACATGGGGCACTTCCCTAGATGCATGAACCTATAGTTTTGGATAAAAAGGGTGAAATGGTGATTTAAGGAGATGAAGGACATATTATAAATATGTGAGAAGTTCAATCACAACATGTAAAATATGATAATTTATTTCATATAATAAATAATTCCACCTTAGGGGTCTAAACCTACAAAGTTGTAAATAGGCTAGTTATGTATGGTAAGGCCTAAATCCAAATGGGAGTCCAACTTATCTTGAAGCTATTGGAAAGATTTATACGATATTATAACATGTGTTTTATACGGATATAGGTGTGTTTAAAACCTAAAAATTTAAGGAAAACCATGAAAGCCAATTTTGATCTTCAAGGGAAACTTAAGCATGCTTGATATGTTTAGGCCTAACACCAAATGCAAGGTCAAATTAAATTATAACATTAAATATGATTTACAACCTATTTTTTAATAATTTTTAGGTCAATATAAAGCTTTTCAAGCTTTTACCTTGCAAGATAAACCATACAAAGTCATTTTTGACTTAAAATCTAACTCTGACCTATAAAAATGAAGGAAATAAGCTTGATAAGGCATTTTTAGAAGCTCATATATCCCATGAGGCTTTTTATGAATACCAAATTAGTTTAGTTAAGATAATAAGGGTCTCTAAAAACTAATTTGTGGAATTTTTTAAAACTCTAATGTCATTTTTTATGAAACAAGCTTAAGGGTCAAAACTGCTATAAAACCCTTATAAACCCTTGATAGTGACCTGATGGAGGAAGTGGAGTTAGATATGAAAAATAATGGATTTTTTTTACCATAAAATATATTTTATGTTGTATATGACTCACTAAAACTCCCTCACATGCCAAATAGATGTATATACTTGTATGGATGGGGATAAAAATAGAGTTTTTCTCACTATTTTGTGTTTTTAAAGTTAAAAGAGGTTTAAAGAGATGAAAATAATATGTATGGAAATATTTAGACTTACTAAAACTAAAAAGATCACTCTAAGTCCTTCAAACAACTCCTAAGTGTCCAAACTAGGCCCTTAAACTCAGCCAGTCAAAATTAACCTAATGGACAAGCTAGTGAAAAGAGTGAAAACCTCAAGTGGATGTATTTTTAAGGTGTGTTTGATGATTATATGGTGATGAAGTGTATTTACACATTTAATTAACTACCTTTTATTAATTTTAATGATAAAATTATGCCTTTTTGGAAGCCAAGTGTGTAAGTTGCATAAAAGAGCAATTTTTTAGACAATAGATGATGATTGTTTCATTCTAGTTGATTCTAGAAGACCATGCATATAACCAATACATGTATAGGTATGTTTAATTTCACTAACCTGAATTTAAATAATCATACCTGGTTCTAATCAGTTATGGGACGTTCCAATAGAGGCAATCATGAAGGCAGTTTTTTTGTGCAAAATGAGGAGTTTTATGCCACTTTTCATGAAGTTTATGCCTTGAATTGACACTTGTGTTTCCATACCCTCAATTTATCATCTGATATACTCTTAAAATACACAAATAACTCCTTTTATAATCTTAAAAAATTTCCTTGTGACCCTTGGACTTCCCTTCTCTTCTCTCTCTCATTTTTTATTGGAACTAGCCATTTTGGCAATGTATGGGATGCTCCACCTGAGTATGGTGAAGCCCTACTCAAATGTATGCCTTTTTATCAATAATATAACTTATTTTTACCTCCTAAATGACTATTATAAGTTTTTTATACTTGGATTATGAATATTTTTTAGTGAATATTATGGATTCCTAACATGTGGTCTCATTCTTTCACCTTATTGGCAGTTGGAAAGCTTACTCTTACAAGGCATGTGAAGTGTTTTATGAGATGCTCATGGTAATTGATTTAGTATATTAATTAGTTCCCTCATATGCCTCTTATCTATTCCTCCTATTTTTTCACATTCATCCATAACCTCACAATGTAACATTGATGTGAGAAGATGAAGTTTGGAAAAGTGTATGTTTAGTTTGTCTTTTGCTTTCATGTGTAATATGCATATGGTTGTATGTCATCAGTAAATTTGGTGTATGACCTCACTTATATTAGTTTTATTTCAGTTATCCTTATCCCCTTTCACCCCCAATTTATTAGGAGTTGAAATTGAAAGTAGTACATCAAGGGAGTTATCCCTATCTAGAGACTCACCTCATTCCTTGGGCTACCCACAAGCCTAGAGATGATTTCGTTATGTCACTTAGATGAGGAGAGTTTTACATATCCTCAAAGGGTGAAAATCCAAGTTACAATAGTTTTTCACATGCTTGGTGGGATTCTTGTTCCAGGAGGTTGAGATATTTTTGGTGTTGTCTCTCAATAATCAGCCTTTGGAGGCATCTATCAAAGCACCAATGGTGACTCCAAGGTTGTATTAGCTAGTCAAGCAACCCATGTATTCCTTTTGAATATATTTGATGATAATTTCTTGTGTTATTTATTCCTAATTAATTTTCATGGCTGACCTTGGTTTTGAGTTTTATTCTCTACAAGTTGGTGAAACCTTTCAATCTTGTGCCATTATTCAGTAGTATGAACATGTTCTTAATGATCCTTGGTGTGACTATAATTAGCCTTGTCATGAAATGTATCAATCCTACAATCAACCTTTTTATGAACCACATTTTACCCCTCAAAATTCCTATGAGACATGGAATCCATATATCCCTTCACTTCCCTCTCCATATGGACACCATGTTGTTGGACAATCCTATGAGAATAGCTACAAAGAAACACTTCCCTATCAGTCCCAATATGAGCCCTATAATCCATATCATGTTGCTTATCAGACTCAAGAGTATTCTTGTGAGTTTTTTCATATGAAACAAAATGTTACCATGGATTATACATAAGGATATCATTAGTAAAGTGAAGTTCTTACTCATGTAAATGGTACTTCTCCTAATCAGCCCAAGAATTCACTTCCATATGAGCTCACTAGTGCTTTCATATTTTCATCCCACACTCCATCTCCAACTCCTTCAACTTCTACTACATCTCATACCCACCTTCACCTCAAATCCATGAGAATATCCATCAACCCTCCACTTCATTCTTTCTCAAGGAGGAACCTATCTTAAGAGAAGTGAACAAGAGCCAATCCAATTTATGGCTGATCAAGAGGCTCTTGTGAGTTATTATGAATATGAAATCACCATAGGGACTCCCCTTGGTGAACAAAAAGACAATCCAATAGTTGATGTCTCTATATTTGAAGTGATGTGTGTCCATGAAGAATCCCATAAACTTTACCCTCAATCTAATTTTGAGTTTTATGTGCCACCTTTGCCAACTAGTTCATTTTTACCTCACCCCATCACCATTAGCCTTGATGGACCTATTGTATGGTAACCTAAGGAGGACCATCTACTTGATAAATAAAGATAAATATTTATTGAAGAAAACCTACCTCCTTGGTAGCCTCATTGAGATAGATCACATGATTTCAAGATGCCTAGTCTTGGCATCACCATGAAGGAGAAAGAGATGGAAGATCTTACAGCCCTTGAAGAAGACTCTGCATCTAATCAAAAGGTTTATATGATCATATCAAACATGAATTCGAATTTACTATCAAGAATGGAAGTCAAGTTATCCCTCAAGAAGTGATAGTCCTAGATGAGACTCATGAGACCAAGATAGAGGAAATAGTTCTTGAAGATGGCATCCATGAAGAAGATGATTTATGGCAGAGGTTTAATGCCATTTGTATGGATTTTTATGAGTTGGTTAAATCTTCTTCTCCAAAATATTTCATAGCTAATGATAAACTCAATCTTTTTGATAAGTCTAATAGATATGATCTTGAGTGTGAAATCAAACATAGAGATGGAGCTCTTTCTATTGGTCAAGAACTAGTTTTATTGAAGCTTGAAGAACATCACCTTGAGGACATCATATATCAATAAGAAAATATGGAAGAGTAAATGGTTTTAGATGATAAAGAGGACAAGGATGATTGGCATCTATAAATGGAGTTACTTTAATAACTTGAAGAGCTTTGTCAAGTTGAGGGTCAAGCATATGACAAGGTGAAAGAAGAAGTTTCCATGGTATATAATGATAAATATTGGATAGAGTTTTCAAATATTCTTGATGAGCTAGAAGATCTTGTAGTTGAAGGAAAGCTCAATCTTGTTGAGAGCAATATGGAAGACAAGAAGCTATGCCTTATTGAATCATCATTTGAAGTTATAATTCAATATCTACATGACAAGTTTGAAGATTTTAGATGTAAGAGGAATACTTCTACATTGAAAACTTGTTTTAAGATGGTCTAATTAAGGGTATGACAATTGAAGTGCCAAAGAACAAATCTGATCCACAAGACATCCAATTCAAGGAGAAGCATGCTTTACACCATGTTCCATCTCATGAAGAAGGTGATGCTTCAACTTCCCTTGTGATTTCTGAGGGATGCATGTTTATTTATTATTTTTAAATAATAGTTTTCTCATGTTTCCCCTAAGTTCTTTCATCACATGTGTGTGTGTGTGTGTGTTTGCTTTCTTTCTTGTGTGTTTTTGCTTTGTGTGGCTAAGGTAGTCTTTTAGTAGTCTTTGTCTTGATCAAGGTTTGAGTCAATGGTATAAGGTCTCCTTTTTTGTATTATATTCCTATGACTCCCAATATCAATGGATTGATAAGGTTACTAGTCTAGTTAGTATAGCATGTATACTGTCCCTATGAGTCACCAATTTGTTGACCAAATTTGACTTTTTAGTCAAATTGGGGCACCTCTAGGTAAGAACTTCACTTTATAGGAATATAATGGGTCTAATATGAGTTTTTTTGGGTGTATTATATGTTAATTAATGTAAATTGATGTTATACTATCCTTGGTCATTAGTTTTCTTGGTCACTTTAGTCATTTTGGGTCATTTTAGGGGTTCAAAAGGGGGCATTTAATGCTTTATACAGCTTACATGGGAAATTTGAAGGTCTAAATATAATATTTCATATCCCATGTGTTCACTTAAGTCTTAATTAATTAATAAAACTGAAATATGGTAGGTTATGTAGAAGAAAGGGTAATTTTCTTAAGCAAAAGAGAGAAAATGGCACTTGTACAACTTCTTTGAGATGTGTGACACATGGGATAGGGTCAAGGCATGTGAATTCATATTTATCAGATCAAATACATGTTTGGAATGATCTGAAAGTTCCATTTCTAGGCCAAAACCATTTTGTTCCATTTTTCCTCCTTGGCAAGCTAAAGTGACCTTCAAGTTTGTACTTAGTATAAATAGCTCAAAATGTTTCAGATAGAATTATTTTGGGATGTTTTTTTAAACTCATATTCCTTAATTTTCATATAAATATTTTAAATAATGATCATATGTGCTTTATGAATCATCCATTTGAAGTTGACCTTTCAAATTTGCTTGCTAATCTATGAACCCTACAAGTTTTCCTTCATTCTGGGTAAATCCATACAACCTACTTAATGATATTGTTTCTATATGATTTTTTATATGTCTCATAATTCCTAAAATGTTTTTTTCATGTTCAAAGGTGTTTTGATGAGCAAATTATCCCAAGTTTTTAGACTAGTCCATTCTGTGTTGATGGGCAAGTTTCCATTATTTTTTGAATTACCAAGATTTGTTAATGGATCCAAGGTATTGTTATTATTTCATTAAAATTATTAAAATGTTATTTTTAAACTCTTACCATGATATTTAATCTTGGAACACCATGCTTAGACCATGGTTTTAGTCTTTTTATGTTCACAATCAATTCTTTGCTCAAGTTCACTTATAGCCATGGTAAAGCACGTGTGTAGAACATGTTTGACACGTCCATGAAGGTGTTTTGAAATTACCATGATGTATAATATACTATAATACCAATAACATCAAATAAAAACCTCCACTTGGCATATGAAGGGATTATGTTTGTATTTGAGTCATACACAACTCAAAATGACCACCGATAGGTGTTCACAGAGAGTTGACAAGTGTTATGAGACATTGAAATAGGTGTTTAAACCCTGATTGTAAGTTATAACTTATTTTTTTCACCATTTCAGGCTTGTTTGAGTGTCAAGTTGGAAATAAAGGTTGGAAACCATATTTAAAAGTTTCAATGACTGATACATGGATGTTTTCCTTGAATTTGTAAGATAGAGGTCAGGAGGATTTTTGTGATCATAAATCATGGTGATAAAGAGTATTAAGACATATTTTTAGGTGTATCTTGTATCCCTTAACATATACAAGGATTTCAAAAATTTATAAGGGTAGATAATAAGGGGATAAGGGTTTTTTGAGGTCTCGAAGTGGCCTCTTAAAGCACTAAAATTCTGAAATAATGTCTACAAGTCTGAGTCTAGGAGATTTTCATTCATAGTATATACAATGGCCTTACCCCTATTATTGAAAATTATAAATAGTTTAAATGATATTAAATGAGCATAATTATAATCAATTAGAGATGATAGGTGATTTTTTCCCTTATTCATACCTACAGTCTGTATAAACAATCCTAATAGTCACTTACAGTAGGGTAAAGTGTCTTAGTCAACAAATAATGATCTTCATTGATGATAGGTGGATGTATTAAGGTTTTCAAAAAAGTAAAATAGTATAAACACATGAATTATGACATATATGGATTCATATAAGACCTCTAAACATCATAAATGAACTCATATTAAGCACAAACACCTATAGGCAGAACCTATATCAGGGTAAGGAGTCTCAGTTAGAAAGATAGTGACCTAGTTTGATGAGTTTGATGGTGTTTTAGCCCTTAGAATTAGATTAAAGTATAAGTAATATTTTTATTGACCTAAATGTTTAAATTAAATTTTTTAACATCATGGACAAGCTAATTTGAATCCCATATGCACTTATAATAGGGTTTGGAGGCAGAGTTCTCAGTACTCTACGCAAACTCAGTCAAGTAAGTTCCAAAGTCCATGTATAATACTTAAAGGATAAATATGATTATTTGAGAACTTAAAAACTTTCTCTATGTATATTATGAGCTTCATAATATCTAAGTAAGGTAAGTAAAATACAACCTACATCAGACCCTACAAGGATAGGGTGTCTCAATCAAAATAGTGGAGAGCTTAGTTCATGAGTGTAAGGTGCAGGTAAAGGTATAGAAATAATTTATAAAATTAAAAAACCATATATACACCATAATTAAATATATTATGACATAAATAGGATTTTTAATATGTGAAATAATCTTCTATAGATATCTTAGGACTCTAAAGACTCCCACACAACCAACCTTGAGTGACTGATACAGGTAGTGGGCTAAAGAGTAAGGTATGGAAGGATACAAATGCATATAAAGGTTAAAAGTGTTACAAGAATATTAAAATGAATATTGGAGAGGAAAATTATATTTTTTACTTTAATTTTAAGATAATTCATGCATAATAACCTATAGGTAGGCTCCAAAAGATAGGTTAGCATAGTCAAGGTTTATAAAACCAGTCTAAGAAGGTTAAAGAGTATGAGGAGTGAATGGAAAGTAAAAGTGTTGAATGGAAATGGTTGAAAATATATAATGATTATTATAAGGTGGATATGCCTTTTAAAATGAATATGGTACTAAATAAGAGTTTCAAATGATGCATATATAGTTAAAATAACAAACCCTATACATAGTCTCCTTAACAAGTTTGTCTCAAAATTTCTTGGTTTTGAGAGGTCAAATGATGTCACCAGGGGTTGAAATTTTATATATATCACCTTTAAAACTTTAAATATACTATTAAAGTGTTGGTTTTTTCTATTAAAATATGGGAATAACCCCCTATTTTGTCTTAGATAGGGAACACTTCCCTAGATGCATAAACCTATAGTTTTGGACAAAAAGGGTGAAATGGTGATTCAAGGACTTGAAGGACCAATCATAAATATGTGATAATTTTCATCAAACCATGTAAAATATTATAATATCTTGCATATAATTAATAATTCCACATTAGGTGTCTAAGCCTACAAAGTTGCAGGCAGGCTAGTTGTGCATGGTGAGGCCTAAAGCCAAAAGGGAGTTAAACTTCTCTTGAAGCTATTGGAAAGATTTATAAAATATTAGAACATGTATTTTAGATGGATAAAGTTTTTTTTAAACAATAAAAATGCAAGGAAAACCATGAGAGGCCATTTTGAGCTTTAAGGGTAACTCAGGCCTGCTTCACATGCTTAGGCCTAAGACCAAATGCAAGGCCAAATTCCATTATAGCATGAAATAAAATTTAAAACCTATTTTTTCATACTTTTTAGGTCACTATAAATGTTTTAAATCTTTTACCTTGTAGGAGAAACCATAAAAAGTCATTTTTGACTCAAAATCTAACTCAAACCTACAAAAATGAAGGAAATAAGCTCAATAAGGCATTGTTAGAAGCTCACATCTCCCATGAGGATTTTCATGGAGACCACAGAAGTTTAGGTAATATAGGAGGGCTCTCAAAAAACTAATTTTTTGATTTTTTTTGCAAATCTAATGTCATTTTTTAATGAAATAAGCTTAAGGGTCAAAATTGCTCTAAAACCCTTATAAACCCTTAATAGTGACCCGATGGAGGAAATTGAGTTGGAGAGGAAATATAATGGAAATTTTTTACCAAAATATACATTTTAGGTTGTATATTAATCACTAAATCTCCCTCACATTCAAACTATATGTATGCACTTATAAGCATAGGGGTAGAAACAAGGTTTTTCTCACTATTTTGTGTTTTTTGAAGGTTTTAGGAGGTTTAAAGAGATTAAAATAATATGGATGGAAATATTAAGACTTAATATAAATCCACATGTCACTCTTAGTCATTTAAACAACTTATAAGTGTCCAAAACAATTCCTTCAACTCAGCTAGTCAAAACTGGCCTAACGGACAAGCTAGGGAAAAGTGTGAAAACCTCAATTGGATATCCTTTTAAGGTGTGATTTATGATTATATGTCCATTTATGGTATTAAAACATTTAATTTAATAAATTTTATTAATTCTAATGAGTCAATTATGCTTTTTTGGAAGCCAAGTGTGTAGGGTGCATGAAAGAGCAGTTTTCAAGACAGTAGATGATGATTGCTTCTTTCTAATTGATTCTAGAAGACCAGGAATGCAACCAATGCATGGAGAGAAATTTTTGATATATATAAAATTATTGGAATAATCATAAGTGGTCATAATCAGTTATGGGATGTTTTAATAGATGCAATCATGAAGGTAGTTTTTTTGTGCAAAATGAGGAGTTTTATGCCACTTTTCATAAAGTTTATGCCTTGTGTTGACAATTGTGATTCTATACCTTACATGGGTCATCCCATATCATATTCACATGAAAAAGTAACTAATTATATAATATTAAAAAGTTTCTTTGTGACCCTTGGACTTCTCTTCTCTCTCTCTCTCAAGTTCTATAAGAACTAGCCATTTTGGCATTGTATGGGATGCTCCACCTGAGTATGGCAAATCCCAACTCAAATGTATACCTTTTTATAAATAATAAAACTTATTTTTACCTCATATATTGTTTTTATAAGTATGTTATACTTTGATGATGAATCTTTTTTAGTGAAGACTATGGATTCCTAACATGTGGTCTCATTCTTTCACCTTATTAGCAGTTGGAAAGCTTCTTCTTTCAAGGCATGTGAAGTGTTTTAGGAGATGTTTATGATAAATGAGTTAATATGTTCATTAGTTACCTTGTAGGCCTATTATATATTCCTACTATCTATGAACATTTATCCATAACCTCACAATGTAACATTGATGTGAGAAGATGAAGATTGGAGAAGTGTATGTTTAGTTTGTCCTTTGATTTCAAGTGTAATATGCATATCGTTAGATGTCATCAATACATTTGGTATATCACCTCCCTTAGATTAGTTTCATTTTATTTATCCTTCCCCCTTTTCACCTTCAATTTAGTATTAGATACAATCCAAAGTGGTACGTCAAGGGAGCTTGCCCTATCTAAAGACTCACCTCATTCCTTAGGCTGCCCACAAGCCTATAGGTGATTCCATTATTCCACTTGGATAAAGAGAGATTTTCATATCCTCAAATGGTGAAAATAAAAGTAACAAGGAGATAATCTGGTCCAAATTTAAGATCTTATGGTGAAGCACAAAAAAAGTTATTAAGGATCAAAAATGGCTATTTAGGCATATTGAAAGTGTCCCCATACTTGGTCAATTTTTGAAAGTGTTAAAGCTCGAGCAAGATCAATGGTGCACATTGCTCTAAGAAGTTAGGAAGAAATGAGATGAGGATAGGTGCATGATGTTTAAAAAATAATCAAAAGTATTTGATAAATATCTAATAGTAAGTAGGTGATCATATATTGATCAAATGGTGAGCATTAATTGTTAAATACCTAGTTGATCCATAGATATTGATGAAGCATGTGGAGTCAAAATTATAAGATTGCACAAGATGGGGTCAAAGTGATAAAGGTTTAAAATTTGTGAATTGGTGCCTATGTGTTAAATAATGATCAATATTGATGGAGTGTATTTGATTTGAGCTGAGAGGACATGAGATGGGAGCATTGTGTTCAAGTTTTAACTGTGACCATTGTCATTTAAATATTTAAATTTTTAAGGGAAATGCTGGTGTCTAGTCTTTGGGTGATATATTTTTATATAAGTCAAATTTCTCATGCATTAAAAATTAAATATGTAGAGGACTCTAAGGCACATCTATAAATATGGATTTGAAGATCTAAAAGTGTGTGCAGACAAAGATATCTAGCTTCAAAGTTGACCATGGTTTCATGCTTGTTTTTTAAGTGTTCCAAAAAGAGTAATTGAGATTATGTAGATGTTTTTTTCATTATTTCATATTTAATTATATATTTATGAAATATTTAGACTCCATAAGGATTCTTTTCATGATTTTTTAAGGTTTGAAGAAATTGTATTTAGTATGAAAAGGTTTTGAAGTTTACTATGTTTTCATTTTTAATGATTGTGTGTACATAGAAGTGTTTGAGCTAATTGGGCTTTATCAAAAGAGTGTTTTGGCATATGTGATCATTTGAGGATGTATTAGGGGCCATAAGGAGTGAACATATGTATTTTTAATATTGTTTTCTCATTATGCTTAGAGAAGTGTTAAAGAGTTGAATGGGTCTCCATAAGACCTAAAATTAACTTAGGCTTATTTAAAATGGGATTGTGCTTAAGTGTGACCCATGTGAAATGATTTAAGGGTGAAAGCATGTATTTTGGCTAAAAAAGGTTATTATAGACTTGATAATTCATGATTACTCTATATATATTGAAACCAAATGTGTTGTGTTCTAGGATTGTAAGATAGATACTTAAGAGAGGCTTATGTGTGTGGTTTATGGAGCAAAGGATAGGTAGTGTGACTATTGGTGGCATTAATGAGAGGAATAGTTAGTTGAGTATGTGTATTACCTATAGGTCATGTTCCTAATGTCAGGATAGTGCTCTTATAATTTTTGGACATGCAAAGAGGTCTGAGTGTACAAATAAAGACATTTTGAGTGAAGAAAGAAAGAGTTTGTGACATGCCTATGTGAGAGGCATGTTTGAGATAGAGATTTTTTACAATTGTTAGATAATCAAGAGGTCCATCATTAGGGGTTGAAGACATCAACTCTAAGGTAGAAGTGTTATTCTCAAGGAGGGTCTAAAGGACTTGATATTCCTTAGGGGATTTTTTTCCTTGTGAAATAGGGCTTCACTAAAGACCTTTGATTAGGACTTGATCAAGTTTGTAGGTCAGAGGGACTTCACTAAAGGTTATTGATCAGAAATACTTAATCATTCACTTGTTTTTATCATCTTATAAGATCATAGTCCATGTGTTTGTAGGCTTGAGAGTGGTTTTTATTCCCCATGAGGGTTTGCCACATAGATCTTATGTTATGTTTATGATCTTTCATTATGTTCATTATTCACTGCTATGAATGATATGTTTGCTTCATGAATGATTGTATTGTATGCTTAATTATTTTCAAGGGTTTGGAAATTAAATTGGAATGTTTTCCACCATTGATTAACCCTCCCTCTTAGTGTATTTTAACTCTAATACCTCTTTTATAAACAATATTCTCCCTTGTAATTGTAATCTAAAATTACCTTCTAATTATTCTAATTGATCCTCTAATTTCTTTCCACTCTCTTCTAAATCAATTTACCAATCTCTATCCATTTATGTGATCTCATATGGGCCTTCTCCTCTTTCAATCTCTCTCATTTCCACATATTCATAATATTAATAATATAGAGCTCCACTCTAAGCTCATATTCCTTCATTATCTTCTAAACTCTTTAATTTATTCCCACTCATAGATACATTAGGTTTATTCTATGTATTCCATCTCCTTTTTTGTCATAGGTCTCACTTTAGTCCTAGAATTTGATTTTGGTTAAGTTTATTTGTGTCCTCCATATTTTATGTCCAGATTTAAGTTTTTTATCTCAATTATTCATCATTCACTTCATAATTGCACACATCCCCATAACACCCAAATATATTACTCCATATTATCTAGAATAGGCACCATGGCCTTTCCCACAACCAATATTTTAATTAGAGTAGGTAGTCACTATAAAAATATTCCTTGGATGCCTCTTACAAATAAATCTTGTCTAGTTTAAAACATGATGTATCATTACATGGAAAACTTAGTGATATATCCATCAATGGTAGTCTTTAGCCAATTATCTATTATGCATATATAATCAATGTCCAAATTTTATAGCTTTTATATCTTTTCCTCAGTCTAAATAAAAAGTTTTATTTCTCTTAGCTTGAAGCAATGGTACTCATTCTTAACAACCATATAACTAGTAAGCTAGGAAATTTGTACCAAAATATTTTTTATATCTCAGCATATATGTGCTCACTTATAACCTTTCTCTTATAGTTTCTTATCCTATTTACCTCCTCTTTTATGAATTTTTGAATTTTATCATCCAACCTTAACTCCAAATATCTTTATCTAGGTACCCATCTCAACATGTTTCAAAGTTCCATGCTCACTGCACCATTATTATCAAATCTTAGAAAAACCATCAAAGCATGATAATGTGTGTTTCTATGTGAAGTATGATATAGGATCAAAACATAGACAAAAACACAAAACAATTTGAGTAGTCATTTAGTTCATAATTATATGCTTATTCATAAAAATGTAGACTTGAATTATATATAACGTTTATTATTATTTTTTAATTAAATAGAGGTAAGAAAAATAGGGTATCATTGTGCATGGAACAAATACAAAAATACATAAAAATAACATCATTTGATTTCTATATTTTATAACTCTTTTCATTTACAATTAATTACTATATATAGAACTTATAAAGCTTAGGAACTTCACATTCTATCTTTTTAGTTCTTGCTCAAAGGAGTATTTTCACATTTCACAATTTTTAGGAATACATACATAGGCCAAAAATATACAAAATTTTATATGTTACATAAAATGTTCTATATTTCACAATTGTTTTGTATTTACACTATGTAAATTTGAAATCCTGACTCTATTACCAATAAGGGGTTAAAATACACATGTTAACAAGGTTCCTAAACTTAACATGGAAACATATATTTTTTTTAACTTTTTCAATAAATCTCCAAGAGACTTTGTCATAAGCTTTATTCATATCCAAATTTTGAATCATACCTTCTTTATTGATTTTTATATATAATGTATGGTTTTTACTAAATTAATAATTTTGTGTTGAATCAATCTTCCATAAACAAATCCCCCTTACTACTGGGATATAATGTTGGTAAGGATTACAATCTGAAGGCCAAGATTTTGGTAAATATTTTATAAAGAGTGTCAAAAATACTGATTAGCCTAAAATATTTAAATTGTTGGGCCTGATAATTCTTAGGGATAATAACCAAAATGGTGTTGTTGATTTCCATACTTAATTTTTATAATAAAATGAATTCATCTATAACTTTTATCACATTATATTACATAATTTTATCTTTATCACATCATATAATTACCTCTTCTTTTGAGATGAGTGACTCGCTGGCTACATCTTTCATATCAAAAGGGAGTAATCATAGTAGGATTTTATTAAATATCCAAACCTCCATGAATATATTTAGGACATAATATGGTTACAAAGATACATAATATAGGTTCAAAAATACATAATATATGTTTTCAAAGATTTAAAGTAATGCAAACTCTTATTCTAATACAGAGTACATGTTTTCAAAAATTAGATATATGATAGTATAGGTAAATTGATATAAATTATGGGGATATATGGCATGTATATGAACTTAATTCTAAAAAAATCAAAGAAAATAATCATACACACTTGAATGCATATGCATACACATATGCAAAACAATTATAAAATCAAAGTTATAGATTGAAAATATATTCACAATTGAGCATATAGATGCATAACAATCTATATCATTGGCACATATTTAGAGGGGGAATTATAATCATTCATGTTCAATCTTATTCAAAGTTTAATATTTTAAAATTTCAAAATTCAAAGTATCAAAGTGGAAAAAGATTAGATTTTTAAAACTTCTAAATAAACATATTTTTTAAAATAAATTTTATGACCAATGTGATCATGATAAGAGCATGAATATTATTCATTTTCTTTTGATTATGCAATTTTATAATCTATATTTGTATGTAGTATTGTGATTTGAATATGTGTGGGTGATTTATGTTTGAGTCTAGTGACACTTAACAGCATTGGCATCAATTCTAGCAAGCCTAACATGGTTCTACTTTTTTGGATTAGTACATTGGGTATTGTTACCTTTTCATGAGAGTTGGAATAATGAATCTTTCTAATTAAATAGATTGATTAGTTATTAAAAATTATGACTTGATCACACTTAGTTCACCATTGGTTTAAATTCTACAAGTGCTTCAATAAAGGAGCACAAATCTGAATTATCAATTACAAGTTAGAGGGCAAATTGGTTTCACCCATATATAAATGTACTCATCCCTTACTCTCTTTTCATTTTTTCATTTTTTAAAGTTAAGATTTTTTAAATTTCAAAAGAAAAAAATGAATAATTCATGAGTTATTATAGGGATTGTTAAATTTTAGTACCTTAAAAATTGAAGTATCTTCTCAAATATAAAATGTTTTATAGACATTCAAGTTCAACTATTTATCCTTTATTCTAGAAATTTAATTTATAGAATAAATGGGGGGAAATATAGACACATAAATTTAATCATAATTAATTTAAAATATTAATTATTAACACATTCCAAAATATCTGACTTTCTCATAATTACATAACTCTTCTTCATCATTCCTCTAATCCATTTATCTATATGCAGGTTCAACCCTTTATTTATCAATATCTGTTATACATAAGTTTCAATGTCAAATTCTCAAGCTATCTAAAATCACTTTTATATTGTATCAAATTGAGGATAAGTGTATTTGACCCTCTTAGATAGGTTTTCACTATGTAGAGTGGAGCATATTACACTCTTTTCCACTTATAGTGGTCATATCTCGTATAGAATAATAGTTATTTTCTAATATCCAAAACATCACTTTGGGTCTTCCTTCACATTTAAATTGGTTGGATAAAGGATATTTTCAAAATATTCATGTATAAATACATGTCAAAATTCACTCATTATTACACAACTTATTATTCAATTGGTTCAAGAATATACACATCTACACATTGATAAAACCTACCATATTCTACCCCAATTCTAAATTAATCACAAGAATAATCCATAATTCAAGTCAAGAGATTTTTAAATAAATTCAAAATTTATTATTGTAAAGTATCAAAGCATTTTCTATTTTCATACATAGTCAAAGGATCACAATTGCACAATCACTCTACATGGGAGACATGGGTGGGATTTATTTCCATCCTTGGAGTATTAGATAATAGGTAGTGGTCAAACATTAATGGGGTGATTTAAGTCATCTCAACCCATTACACTCCCATATTTTTCTTGTAGATTTTTAAGCTATCAAAGTTTTCTAAGAGTTTCAAAGACAAGAGAAGATAAATAATAATGTTTGTGTGGCCAAACCTTAGTTGTGAAATATTATTTTACTCAGCATTTAAAAGTGAAACATGCATAATAATCCAATTTTACACATAGTTAACAAGTAAAATTTTATTGTCAATAGACTCAACATAATACATTATTGTCCACTTACTATGATCTTGTACAAAAATATTTTTCTACTTTTGTCTTTTATCTATCATTTCTAAATTCTTCTTTTTTATTTTTCATATTAGTATCTTGTCACAATCAAATGAGGCAAGTCCACAATCAGCAAACTAGAATGTACTAAGTCATTGTCTACTTATAGTAGACTTTTATAGATTTTTTTAAAATTCTTTATTCTAATCTTGAACCTGTACAGTCATCTTTTCATTTGATTTTCACTTTCAGACAATCAAAATAGCCAATAAAAATTAGAGTACAAGATAAGTATATTTATTCTTAGTGTTTTCCAAAAATAGAATTTTTTTATATTTAAAAATTTGTCAAAAATATAATAGTTAAACATTTTATATTTTTAACATTCTCTACTTTTACACATTAATAATCACATAATATAATTTTTTGTGTTTTATAAATAAAAATAGGGTAACACAATAAGTTATTTTCCATAATATACTTCAAAATCCTTTACCCTAGAGATTGATGGTATCCAAATACATTTATTAAATCCCTAAAATATAAATAATCCAATTTCCTTAAAAAATCCACTCAATTCCTTGTATGTAGATCTTTTAATTTTAAATTAATAGAAAGAAATCCCCATCATGGAAGGAAAAAGACCTTCCCTCAAGTCTTTCGCTATTGATGAGGGTGTTTAGGTCAAAATACATAATTTATATTCACCTCAAAAAATTGATCCTTGGTTTTATTGGTCTAACCTAGAATTGGGTTAAATATTGTCACCATCACTTAACACTAAAAATCAGCAACATAACCACAATATTTTTCTCAAATAAAAAAACTTTAACTTAGCATATAAGCTAATTTCTATAATCTACTTCAAGATCTACATTATGTAATCAGGCTTAAAATTAAAATTTTGAATAATTGGATGGAGTGAAAATCATATCTTAACTGATGTGAAATTGAAGTTATGTATCAACCAATCTGTCTCATAATCACTAGTTATTAAACTAATTGTGTTGCAAATGAGATTGATGATAAAATCTTGTACTGAATAACTTTAAAATCAAAAACATATACTTTTTGGTCTTCCTTTTTAAATACCTATAAAATAAAGTTAGATATAACAATATGCAACATGAATGTATAAAATTAATGATTGCATTAAACTTTTCATAATTTTTTATTAATAAATAAGGCTTAAAACAAGCCTATTACAAAATAATTTATATGACAAGTTATTTCAAGAAAAACATAGAGTAAAAACTAAATAAATAAATTTAGTTGAAAATTAATTATTATATAATTAGACTTATAAAAATATACTCTATAAAAACTTAAATAAAATATTAAAGCAAACAAATTTAACTTACCTTCAAAACAAGGTCAACATGTAAGAAGTCTCGCTTAACAAACCACCAAATCATGCAACATACCAAACTATGGCATCATAAATTCCCTATAAAATAGGAATTGACTTAAATACATTTTAAGTTCACTTAACACTAAAATTGCACCCCACCTCTTGGAAACTCATTTGAGTATTTAGATAATGAGTTGGAGTTAACTGACAGTTTGAACTATTTTTTATAAAATCATTGGGAAGTGTTCAAAATAACCTAACAAATAATTTAGTAAATAAATATATTAAACAAGCTTCCTAAATGCATAAAAGATATAAAATAAATTAAGTCTAAAAATATAACTCAAGTGCTTATATTGGCATCATACTCAACACTCCCCCCTTTGATGCAAAGAGGTGAAATCTCTATCATTTGCCTAAATCTTCTCAACCATATTCTTTTTTATCACAAAAAAAATATGTTGGCTCAAGTTGAGTATCTTTGAAATCAGCCAAGAGAATTCTCCACTATAGTCCTTATTTTCAATCTGATGTAAGAGTTATATATTCAGCTCCAATAGAGGATAATGCAATTATATCTTGTTTTTTTTAAGACCAAGAAACCAATCCACTTTCTAGTGTGAAGCAATAACCTGAAGTTGACTTCTTGCCATTAAGAGATCCTCCCAAATATAAATTTATACATCTAGTTAGACATAATAAAAGTTTTGGTTTGAAATAAATACCATGATTGTACCTCTCACATATCTATAAATTATCTTTACAACCTACAAATCCTTGAGTGATGGTTTTCATAAAAATCTAGAAACTAATAAAACCCTATAATTGATATCTCATTTTGTCATAATGAGATACATTAAACTTCCCCCATGATTCTTAAATTTTTTTAATTATTTTAATTAATTTCATATTCCCTCATAATTTTGTACTCACTTGAAATTTAAGTGTCTATGGGTTTTGAATCTTGAAGATTGTACTTCTTTAACATGTCATCGACATACTTGAATTGATAAATAAATAATTCCTCTTTATTTTGTTGGAATTTCATTTCAATAAATTAATTAATAATTATAAGATTAATCATCTCAAATTATTATTTCATAGCTTCCTTAAATCTATTCAACATCTCCATAGAGCCACCTATAAATATCAAGTCATCTACATAGAGGCAAACATATAAAACATTAGAACTAGATGTTTGCATGTAAAGGTTTGGTTTATTTTGACGTACAAGCCTTAATCCAATAACCTACTATAAAATATTAATTAACAAGATCTTGGAGCTTGATTTGTCCCATAAATAGTCTTATTCAAATTATATACTCAAAATTATTTACCTTTTACTTGAAAACCTTGTGCTTTCCCCACATATACTTATTCAACCATTACATTTAGGAATACACTTTTGAAATCCATTTTTTTGATTTTCCATCCTTTATGAAAAACTAAAATAAAAATTAGTATTATATAATCTTATCATGTCATAGGGGCATAGTTTTCCTCATAGTTAACCTCGTATGTTTATGCAAATCATTTTACAACTAGTTTAGCTTTTAGCTTGTCAACTGTGCCATCACTTTTAACCTTGGTTTTGTAGACCCACTTTGTAACAATAACATATTTATTAAAAATATTATAAACTAAATTATATGTATAATTTTTCTAAATTTAATCCATCTCTAAATTCATAGCATCAACTCATTCTTTATTTTGACTAGATTATGCATAACTTCTAGGTTCACTAATTATAAATAATGGTAAAAACATAATATTTTAATCATAAGAATCATCAAATAAGTTGGATTAATAATGTTTTAACCTTGTAATATATTCATAATTTTTATCCAACATCTGATTGACTAGATGAAGATACAATAAAATTTTATTCTTGTTTAGTGTTGATGTAGATGGATGATAAGTCTCTTGTAAAGAGCTTGTATTGTTTCCTATTGAACTAGAAAATTATGTAGGACTTTCTAAGCCCTCAAAATAAAATTAAATAGGCTGACTCAAATAATGTATGAATTTATTAAATACATGATAAGAATCAACATACACTTCATTATTGATAAAATTTATAATCCTTATAAATAATTATGGATTTATTAATAGGATTATAAAACTTGTATGTCTTATTTTCATCACTATATCCTCTATAATAGTGACCAATACTCTTAAAATCATTTATATCATCCTTACCTTTACTTTTTTTTATCTTAATTTAGCCTTTTATTTTGGTATGGATATACTTTTCATCTCTTAATTACAATTAGCTTTTGAAGGAATCATTGAACTTGTTGAAACTATCTTTTTGACTTGTCATGTGATTTGAACACCCTAAATTAAGAAAAAACAAATTATTTATGTCTTATATTCCAAAATTTAATGTGAGAAAAAAATTGAGCCCTATTGAACATCACTTTATGGATCTTTAAAATATTTATTTTCACTTTTTTGAATAGCTTGATTCTTTGCTACTAGTATCATACAATCTTATTAGCAAAGGTTCCTGAAGCATCAGAACATGCTAAGGATGAGGATATCTATGAGATATCTCATGTGTATAATATTTTATCATAAAATATAGGAAATTGGATGACAAAATTGTAAGATGAATTAATTATTTTTCATTATTGAGACATTTAAGAATAACCAGTATTGTATAAACTAAAACAATGCATTCATAATAGTTTAGATAGAAAGTAAAAAAGAAATTACACATGAGATCACATGAAAGGAACATAAAATAAATCATATAGGTAAATATAACTATATGATCTCTTATAAAATCAAAACCCTCTTCTTCTTACAAATAAATATATATATATAGACTTTTCCAATCTATGACTATTCATCTTCTTCTTGTATTTGGAGTCGGAAGTAGAGTCTCTTCATATTCTATCTTATTAAAACTCATGAATATAATAAAAATAGGCTATAAAATGAAAAAATGAGTACATAATGCATGAATATTAGATAAATATCCTTCACAGCTTTACAATCCATGTTCTTCTACCAATACTTTCCTAAACATAAATATTATCTCATCCTAAAACAACATTGTAAGAGATCTAAGTGTAGACACCACAAACGTGTCTGCACCTTGGTCCTCCCCCTTGTTCGCCTTAAACCCATATCCTAACCCTTGGCCTTGGTCCTCTCCATCCATTTGATTAAAATAAACTTAAATATTTTAATTAAGTGGCCCTCTTTCCACCCCACCCTTGCCACCTTGGATCCCTCCACCTTCCCCCTAGCATTTATTATGTCAAATCTCCTCATTATCTTCCCCCCATGCCCATTTAAGCATCCTCGTGACCGTTCTTCCCACAACCCCTCGCACGGCGGCATGCAAGAATGCGCAGAGGCTATTTTTAGCCTCTGTCCCCATTCTACCACCGCCGACGTTGGTGCCCCTTCGGCCGACGTCGGCGAAACTGCCGGCGTCGGCAGCCTTCATTACCCCTTTCTGCATCCATTGCAGCCCCTGGACCCTTGAGCTCGCAAACAGAATCCTCTTGGCGCTTTGGCATCTGACTCTCTTCTCTCTGGACCTCGTGCAATAGTAGCAGCAAGTGCAAAGACTCTAGATCAAGGATTTCTTCTTGCAACAAGTCTTCTATGGCTCCAACTACAACTCCTCCGTTCTTCATTCAGCAAGCCAAAGGTAAGCAATTTCATGGTTTTATTTCATTCTCTCATTTAGTCTCAGTTATCTATCCTATCTACTATCTTCTGCTTGCTATGTCCTTCCCCTGAGAGGCTAAAAAGCCTTCTCAGAACCTGTCCCCTGTCCATCTTCCTCTTTCCTGTCCCCCTTTTAATCCAATCCCAGACAACTTCCTCATCCCCCTGCCAACAAAGACCCTGCACAGGGCACCCAACCAGACCCAGACCATTCTCCAAACCATTCAAGCACGTCCATAAACTCTGTCTCTGACCCGTCCACAGTCCAGAAACCAACCCAGACCCGACTACAAGCCACAACCCCGACTGACGCCGGTCACTTCCCCAACCGACGTCGGCAGGATAACCGACGTCGGCAGATCAACTAACCGACACCGGCAACATTTCCGACCTCGGTGACTGTCATCAGCCCGACATCTCCTTCAGGTAATCATTTTGTCTTTTCTTTCCTTTCTAATTTGTTTATCACTTCTGTATTCTGGCATTCTGTATTTCCTTGATCTTTTATCTGTCTGTTATCAGTGGGTTGACCTCCCTTGAGGAAGTTTTCACACTTTCGAGAACAAGCTTTCGCTTGGCAACCCACCACCTATCCATCTAACGTTTTCTTGTCCAAGTTCTTCTTCTTTGCAGGTGTCATTCCTCCACAGCCAAAGAGGGGTGCTCACAAATATCTGGATTATGGTGCGCGATCTTCATCCAGGTACTTCACATGCCTTGTCCATTATCTCTTTAGTTTCTTCTCTCTCTTGAATCTGAAAAAGCAAAATTTGAATAGAAACATTCTGGCACGCCCGATGGGACCCTAGGTTCCTCCTGGGTTCCTTTTCTTCTTCATTCATTTAGGAGCATTAGGTTCTTACCTTTTCTCCTCCTTCTTTTCTTCTCAATGACACTATACGCAGGACTAAAATGAATCTTTCTTCCTTGCATTTCTAGACTAGTCTAAACATCATACTCTCAACCCTTTCTCAAACTTGTCTTCATAACAAACATCACATTTCGACTTGGGAATTAAAACACTTTGCATTCATTTCTGCTTGTGCTTGCATCTTCTTAGTCCACATCTAGTAACTTAGACACATATTGAATAAACCGTAGACACTTGATGTTACACTACCAAACCACATGCACTAAAATGAACATAAAACTTACTTAAGACAAGGCCCGACTGGGATTTCATCCCCTAGTGGATACCTTACCTATCCCGGTGACCCTACTTGGATTTCATCACCAAGAGGGAAGCCCACTCCGTTCTCTGGCGGAGGATAAACTCTAGGCGAGGTATATCTTGGCTAAGCGAGACCAGCTAACCACTGGAATCGTGAAGTGAGGGGAGCTTGCTCCTTAGCACCAGGCCACGTACCAGACCCTAACACAGATTTTTGGCACCTAAAACAAGACCTAAAACCAGCTCTATACTGCTTCTTCTAGGACCTTCTTGACAGCCAATCTCCCCAAACATTCATCTAAGGCATAAGCCACAGCTTCTAAAGTTAATTCCTAGGATTTATCGCTTAGGCTTGTCTGTCTCTCTCTATTTTCCTCTTCTCATCTGTTTGTTTGAGTGAGTGAGGACGCTTTCTTCATTGTTTTTCCAAGAATCTTCAAATCTTTTGGTTCTCTAGAAAGCACAGTCATCGACATCGATTCTTCCACCGACGTCGGCTTTCCCCTGTCACCGGCATCAGTTCTTTCACCGATGTCGGCTTTTTCTATTACTGGCATCGGTTATCTGATCGACGTCAGCCATATTTCTTACCGACATTGGTTTTTTAACTGACGTCGATCTCTGTCACTGTCCTTTTTTTTCAAAACCAGTAGCCTAAAACCTGTCCCTTCTCTGCCAAAGACTCCATCCTAGTTTTCTGAAACTGAGCAACACAGTTCTTGAAACCTGAACCTTCTTTGCCTTGCATGGTTTTGAATCGTAGCCAAGCCAAAGCTCTTGTCAACCACGCCAACCATCAACCACTTCCGTCTACCCCATCCGTGACCAAGCCTACAATGGAGTTCAACTCAGAGACTGAAAGAACTCCCATTCGTCCAACCCCGCCGCAGACTCCCATTGTCCAAGAAGGGGACCAAGATTTTGAACGATTCTTAGACCTCAACGTCAAGGCCTTGCAACATTATCTCGCTCATGGCCAAACACGAGACTCCTTGGGCAATCCAATCTATGGAATGCCAACCTCCCTTGCCGCAACTACGGCTGTATTGACAGCATTCGTAGTCCAACCTTTGGACACTCAAGCCATCACTTCGACCACTGACCAGACTTTGACCAATCCTCCAGGTGTGGCCTCTCCCTCTATCATTGGGCCCACTTCCACCAGGGTTCCAGCCCCCTGTCAACCTCAACCCGCTCAACTACTATCCACTTCTTTTCAGAACCTTGTCGTCTCTATCCCGCCTACCCTGGCCCCTATCAACACCAGGGTGGCCTCTTATCCATTGGCCCCCATTACCACAGTCCAACCTCTCATGGAAACATCGGGCCTAGCTATGCCTTCTACCCAACCACCTTTAGCCTCTTCATCCATCCCTACGACTAGTTACCCCTATGTTGTGCCTTTACAGGGGCAACCGACTACGTCATATACCTCCCCTAGCCTCTTCCAAGCGCCCTACAACTTAGGGGGCGCGCCACCCATCAATCCGTCGACAGACATCATCAAAATGCTGATGGACAAGATGACCAGTCTAGAGACCTCTATTTTTGGCTCACACAATGCTCTCTCATACGAGTAGATCTACAACAAGCCCATTCACCCTTCTGTCCCAATCAGACCATATCCTAGCCAGTGGGAGCTTTTGAAGTTTTCTCACTTTCAAAACAAGGAAGACCCACAGCAACACTTGCGGGCATTCAGACATGCCTGCTACCTCATTGGCCATGACGATGCGTTACTCTTACGCACATTTCCTATGTCTCTCTCGAGTGCTGCGCTCGACTGGTACAGCTCCCTTCCCAGCCATTCTCTCTTCTCATTCACATAATTGGCTCAGCTCTTCCTCGATCACTTTTCCATCAACATAACCAAGAAGGTCTCAATCATGGACCTCTATTCTATCCGGAAATTCGAGGACGAGCCCATAGCCGACTTCGTTGCTCGATGGAGAGGCCTCATCAATCAACTCTCCTTTTCCTTACCCCAGGCTGAGCTTATTGAACTCTTTTCCCAAGCCTGTGCCAGACATATTTTTTCCACCCTGAGGGTTCAAACCTTTTGCACTTTTGACGAGGCCTTCATGATGGCCCGCAAACTTGAGTTGCGTGCCATCGAGGAGAATAAAGTCAAGTTGCGGAGCAAGAATCCCAGCTCTAAGACCAATGACTCTTCCTCTGCTAAGCCATCATTATCCAATTCTAAATCCAAGGCTTCAGCTAATGCCGTGATTGTTAGACCTTCCTCTTCTTTGACCAATCAGCCTAAGCCATCCACATCTCAGAGCACCACTCGCCAATTCCAGCAAAGATACATACAATGATGATATACTCCTCTTGGAGAATCATATGCGTCTGTGCTGGAAAAGCTTTTTTAAATAGGGGGGCCTCAATCTCCCTCAAGCCCGACCTCCTCCACAATTCGATCCCTCATGCACCATCCCTGCATGGTATAAGGAGCAAGACTTCTGCAGCTTCCACCGTGTTAAGGGCCATGACATGGATAACTGCAAAACTTTTTCCAAGACATGCTTGAAAAGGGGGATCTCATCTTAGACAATCCAAATGCACCCCCTAATCAGGCCATTGACATCTTCAAACAACCTTTCCCCAATCATCCACTAACTCAGAACAATGTCCAAACCTTAATTGATGACAATCATGAGCACAACATTCGAATAGTCAATACGGTCTCTCCCTTCGTCCCCAATCAACCTCAAGAGGTTAGTCCATCAATCAGTCTGTCACATGTGGACGAACCTCTTTCCCCGGCTAGTTCTCCATTGACCTCTCTCATCTTGGAGGATGCCTCAGCTTTACCAGCACCACCGATCTCACCATCCTCCTTTTTACTACCTATGGAGGACCGGACCCTTCCTACTCCTCAGCCGCAAGTGGAGGGCACCATCATCCCTACCCTTTATCCGCTGCAGGAGCCTTGCTCCCCAGTTTCTTCTCCACCTGGGGAAGAACCTGTCTCCCCTTCATCTTCATCTAAATCTATCATGACTTCACCACACCATGCGTCTAAGACCACTACACCCATCTCGTCTTTAACTTCACAACCATCAACATCTTCTTCTCAGCCATTTTCCCAGTTAGTGGAGAAAATTGAACTTTTCCCTCCGAGGAAAGTGACGCCTCAGGTGTTGTGGGAGCATCTTAAAGCGCTTCAACATACCCGTGCCCTCTCATCACATGCTGCTAATCCTCCCAAGGCAAAATCTCATCAGACTCTTGACAAAGATCAGCCTCTCAAACCTCAACCAAACCCATCAAAACCGAAGCCTGCATCTATCTCGTCTAAGCCCATCAAGTCATTTAGCGTTCGTCCTGTCTCCACCCTCACTCACCCGCAAGTGAAGGTGGACCTAGGCTAGACCTCGACCAGCAGTAGTCTTCCAACCAAGTCGAAGAGGACTGCCAGACCACAGAAATGAACGCCTCCTTCCCCGTCACCATTGCCATCCATTTTGGGCCCCCATCCTTCAACCTTGACCAGCATCCTTCCCACTCCGGCCTCCAATCAAAACTCGTTGCCTCCTTTGCTTCCTCTGCCTACCTCCAACCGTCCCTCTCTCAAAAAGGTGATACCAATCACCAAGAAAGAGCCATCTCCATCTGTCACCGCGCCATCAACCCATAAGGTGGTACGAAAACCTCGTTTAACCTCACCTAAGCAAAAGTCACCAACCTCGCGCACATCAACTAGCGTGGACCCTTTAGTGGGCTCATACTCATTGATATTGCGCTGACTTCTGCAGACCTCTGACATAACCCTTCCGCCCATCAAGCCTTTCTAACCTCTCGAGTCCAAGCCCTCCTGGTTCGACGACACAAAAATTTGCTTATATCATCGTACACCAGGACACGACACCGAGACTTGTTGTGCCCTCAAGGCCATCATCCGCCGCCATATGGAGAAAGACACTCTTCTCCTTGAGGACACTCTTGACCAGACCTTGACTCCTTCCCATCCAACCTCTTCAAACACGTCAACATCTCACCAGCAAGATATGACCCCTTCCTCACCTCCTATTTTTGAAATCAATGCTATCCGTATAACCACTAGGTCACAAAAGGACAAGGCAAAAGAAAAAGCTACCATTCCTTGGACCTATCCCTTCATCAAGCCACCTCTTGCACCCAAGCCTAAAATTTCTATCCTTGGCGCATCCCAGCCTTCTTCGTCTTCCTCTTCTAGACCAATTCACGACTCCATGCTGAAGTAGCTTCATCAGACACCTGTAAAGATGTCTCTTTATGACCTTATCCAAACCTCACCTCAGCACCGTCAAGCCCTTATCCAAGCCTTGCAGGCAGCGGAGGTCCAACCCGAGGACCCCCAACCACTCGCTGCCCTCATCCATTCTTTATCTCCTATCGCCTCCATCACATTCAGCGATTTTGAGATTCCCACATCTAACACAGAAGATCAGGACACCACCCTCTTCATCACTACCTATGTTGATCGGACACGCATTAAACGCGTTATGATCGATGGCGGTGCTAGCATCAACATTATCTCTACCCATGCCTTCGATCAGCTGGCTCTTCCCAAGAATTGCGTCTCCAAAACTGACGTGATCTTACGCTCTTTCAATGACACCACCACCACGACTATTGGCACAGTCATCCTTCACATTCGTGTTGGTCCACGTACAATCCCGGAGCTCTTCTATATCATCGAAGGAGAGTTTAAATACAACCTTCTACTGGGCCGACCTTGGATTTGTGCCATGCCTGTATACCCTCCACCCTGCACCGTTGTGTGAAGTTCGAGCATGATGGGTAAGTCCACACCATCCCCGCTGACCCTTCACCCTTCAAGACTTGGAACACAACCTACCGTCCCAACGATGTCCTCATTCCCATCAAGTCATCAACTCTGGCACCACCTCCATCTGCGGAAGCTTCGACTAGTTCGCAATCGGCAGTCGCCCTCACCCCTCCCCTTCAAGCGCCAACCAAAGACCCCATGGAAGACATCTTCCAATGACTATCACTTGGGGAATATCGCTTGTTGACCTTAGACATGTTCCAAACTCTGCAAGAGTATGGACGCCTTCACCTCAGTCCCAATTATGACCATCAGATCGGGATGGTCGTACCTTATGGTCCTTCTCACTTCCAAACCAACTTTGTCTACGGGGGGCTTAATCAAGCTCCTACCAATGGCAATTCCCTCTCTTCACCCCAACCTTTCACATCTGATTTCTCATTTCTTGGCAACCCCGCCTTTGCACACACTTACCTTCACAGGTGTGCATGGAAGGGTTTCAGTTTCGGACGTTATGAGCAGGGCTCCCATAAGCCCATCGAGCCACTCAATGATCATGATGTCAAGAAATGGTATGGCCTGGGATATCATGACCCCACTCAGGCTCCTTTCAACCTCTGTCCTGAGCCAACCATCGACCAATCTCCTCCAGACTGGCCCATTTCTCCTTTGTCACCTACAGAGTCGGTGGTTTCCATCCCTCCTAGTTTTTTTTTTCATAAACACCATCCACCTGGAACCCCTGACCTATCAGCTCAATGGGGTGCCCAGGTCTCTCCCTCTCATTTTTCCTAGTATGGTAGAGGATGAGTCGGCAACCATTCACACTGTCCACTGCGTTGATGATGATGCCATCCTTTCCTACATGGGTGCCGATGACTCTTTCATCCAGCATTTCCTCCCTTCCGAGACCTAGGTTATGTTAAATGAATCCACCATTGACATCAACCTCCCTTCTTCTTCTGATGTTCCTCACATCTTAAAGATTGGCTAATCTTTAGACGCTTAGGAGCAGCTTGACTATGCCCAGTTCCTTTCCAACCATAACAAGGCCTTTGCCTGGACTTACAGCGACATGCTTGGCATCGACCCCACCATTGCTACCCATAACATTGTCACCAAACCAAAGGCTAAGCCTATTAGGCAAAAGCTTTGAAAGATGCATCCTCACGTTGCACTCCTTGTCAAAGAGGAGCTTCAATGCCTTCTTTCTGTCTCCTTCATCCAACCCATCGATTATCCACAGTGGGTCTCTAACATCATCCCAGTTACTAAAGCAATTGGGGGGATTCAGATCTGCACGAACTATCGCGACCTTAACCTAGCCTGTCTTAAGGATGACTTCCCGCTTCCTAACATTGACCAGCTTGTTGATCTCACGATCGGCCATGAGATGCTATCTCTCATGGATGGGTTTTCAGGATATAATCAAATCTTGATCACACCAGAAGATCAGCACAAGACTACCTTTATCACCCCATGGGGGACTTTCTGCTATCGAGTCATGCCTTTTGGCTTGAAAAATGTTGGTGCCACCTATCAGCGTGCCATGACCTACATTTTCCATGATCTCCTTCACAAAATCATGGAGGACTATGTGGATGACCTTCTCAGCAAGTCCAAACTTTGCCGCAACCACTTGACCATTCTCACAATCATCTTCTCTCGCCTTCTTCAATACAATGTCTACCTCAACCCCAAGAAGTGTGTCTTTGGGGTCCTCCCAGGCAAACTTCTCGGCTTCATCGTTTCCTTCCATGGTATCGAGATAGATCCCGCCAAGATATGCACTATCCTCGAAATGTCACCCCCGACCAATCTCAAGCAGCTTCGCAGTCTACAAGGGAAGCTCCAGTCCATTCGCCGTTTCATCTCACAGCTTTCAGACCGCTGCCAACTTTTTCATCATCTCCTTAAGAAGGACGTCTCCTTTAAATGGGATGAGGACTGTCAAGAGGCTTTTGAAGCCCTCAAAAGCTATCTGGTCTCTCCACTAGTCTTCATTCCACCTAAAGATGACCAACCCTTCTACCTTTATATCTCTGCTACCAACCATTCATTAGGTGCCATGATCATGCACCGAGACGAGCATCATCGTGAGCAAGCGATTTACTACATCAGCCGAACACTGGTCGACTATGAAACTCGGTATACTCATACTGAGAAACTCTATTTGGCATTAGTCTTTTTCACTACCAAGCTCCGCCACTATCTTCTCAACCATAAAACCTTTGTCGTCACTCACACTGACCCTCTCAAGTACATGCACTCCAAGTCATATCAGAATCAATGTATGGCTCGATGGCTCATGCTGCTTACTAAGTTTGACCTCGAATTCATCCAGTAAATATCTATCAAGGGGTAAACCATCGCTGACCAACTGGTAGATGCCCCTCGTCATGACAACCAACCTTTACACTGTGAGTTCCCTGATGAGTCTATCGCTACCCTTTCCACCGATGACACCGTCTACCAAATGACCATGTTCTTTGACGGCTCCAAATGTCAACTCAGTGGGGTGCGGGGGTCATCCTCATCCCACTCGAAGGGGAGCCCATGCCTCTATCTTTCAAGCTTGACTTTGATTATACCAATAATATGGCCGAATACGAGGCCTTAATTTTGGGACTTCAGACTGCCCTTTCCCTCCACATCAAGTCTATCAACATCTTTGGCGACTCGTAGCTCATTGTTAATCAAGTTAACGGTTCATATCTCTATAAAAATGAAGTTTTATAGAGGTATAAGAATCATGTTGACCTTCTTTTGGCATCTTTCGACCATTACCTCTTGCAGACTGTTCCTCGCTCTATGAACAAGTTTGCCGACACCATGACTTCTCTTGCTTCGCATATCCCGTCTTCATCATCATCATCTCGCCTTTTTGTCACAGTGCATCGCGTACCTTTGCCTTCATACATCTCTCCTCACATCGACCATATCAACACTATCAATTTTAGCCCATGAGATGACTGGTATAAGCAACTCGTGGACTACTTGTCTCTTTCTGTCACTCCTCCCAACCTCTCTAGCAATGCGCAGTGAGCTTTCATCAAGCGCACAGCTCGCTATACCATGTTAGGGGGTCTTCTTTATAAACGAGGCTTCGACGGCCTCCTCCTTCGCTGTCTAACCTCCACTGAAGCTCCTCAAGCCATAAAGCAAGTACACAATAGAATTTGTGTTGGACACTTCAGTGGAAACTCGGTTGCCAAGTGCATCCTTCGCCTGGGTTATTATTGGCCCACCCTTCATCAAGACTGTAGCGACTATGTTTGACATTGCATCAAGTGTCAGCAGCACTCTAACCTGCTTCATCTCCCCAGCCACGCCTTGCAAGTCACTCAAGATTTTTGGCCTTTCTCTCAGTGGGGCTTGGATCTCATCGGTGAGATCAACCCTCACTCATCTCTTCATCATTAGTCCATCATCACTGCCACTGAGTATTTCACCAAGTGGGTGGAAGCCATTCCTCTTGTCTCCACAAAATCTGACAAAATTGTCAACTTCATCAGCAGCCACATCATCTATCATTTCGATGTCCCTCACAAAATCATCACCGACAACAGCAAGTCCTTCAAAAACAAGACTGTCCAAAAACTATGCGACTCATTTGGCATCAAACTTAGCTTTTTTTTGCCTTACTACCCACAAGCAAATGGGCAGGTAGAGGCTTCCAACAAAATTCTCACCAAAATTCTCATGAAGGTGGTCAACGGTACAGGAAGGGATTGGCACATTCATATTCCCTTCACTTTGTGGGCCTACCACACCAGCATCCGAACCTCTATGGGTGCTACTCCCTTCCCCCTCGTGTACGGAACAGAGGCTGTCTTACCTCTCGAAGTACAGATTTCATCTCTCCACATCTCCCTACATGACATTCTCTCCAATGATGACTTTCATCAAGATTGCTTAGCTCAACTTGAGTTACTTGACGAGCGCCGTCTTGCTGCCCTCAATCATCTCCATGTCTACCAAAGTCGCATAAAGCGGGCCTATGACAAAAATCTGTGAGAATGAGACTTCAACATCAGAGACCTCGTCCTCAAAGAGAATCAGCACGTGACCAATATGGAGGGAAGTAAATGAGGCAAATTCACCCCCAATTGGCTTGGACCTTTTATCATCACACACAAGTATGGGTCAGGGACTTATCGTCTGTCCTCCCTCGATGGACGGCCAGAACCTGAGCCTCTTAATGCGTTGCATCTTCAACCTTTCTTCTGTTAGTCGAATACTCATCTACTTGACACGTAACTTGAGCTCGTCCCCTGAGCAATCCTTGTCCTCTTAATCCTCATCCCTTTCAACCCTATTCCCCTTTAACAAGTCCTCTACAACCCTTTTATGATGCATGGATGCTTTGTCCTAATAAAAGGGGAGTCCTTGAACTTCTACAGCCTTGTCCGTGACTCTAATCAAAATCAAAAAAATTAAAAAAAAAAAATCAAGATGTCAAAGCATATCCAAGGTCACAAAATCAAATCAAAAAGACAGACTGCTCCCTCGAAGGACAGCTGTACTATCATTGTTGTAGCTAATAGACTGATCCCTCGAAGGACAGCTATTCAAACATTATAAAGCAGAAATATAGACCACTCCCTCGAAGGATGGCTATGACTAAATCTTGCTACAAATGGCAACCTTTCTTAGAAGCTTCCCGCATTGATCAGCTTTACAACATGACCACTCAATTAAAAGACATCTCTATGTAGGCTTCCCGCATCGATCAGCCTGCACCCAAAAAAAAAAAAAAAAAAAAAAAATGGGTCATGGACTTGGCTTGTAGTTGTCTCAGGGTCTCCTATAAAAAGGGGCATGGTTATTCCTGCTCTTAAACTGGGTTACCCTATCCACCTCCTATCACCTGCTCAGGGGACTTCGAGCTCACTTTAATGTCAAAGTGATTCGATTACCGTTCTAACACCACACTGGTCAATGACGTAATGCATGAATGGGGCTTTGGTTCTAATAACCCCTATCTATGCTTCCTTTCTGGTCCTTGTCAATGAAAGAGCAATTTGCCTTTCATCTTATCTTTTACTTTGGTCACATTAAACCAAACCAACTTCAACATTTTCAAACCAACCTCGACATTTTCAACATGACATCAGGCATCGCCTAGTCCATTTCACATAGTTTTTATGGACACCAATACACATGGAAACTACCGACCAGACCCAATTTATGTTAGGCATAAACCAATACTTGCTGAAGCATAAATAGACCTCCATTCATTTTTAGCATACATCCATCATGACTATGGAAACTTGCTAGGGATGAAAGACCTTTCGACCAATGTTGCAGAATACACCATTTGGAAAAGGCTGCAGCATCATCTTATCCTCATCTTATCCTCATCATTTTGACACTCGACCAAACTCTTCATCGACCATTTTGACCCTCATAATCTGAACTACATTGGTTTGAGGCCCTATGACCAGGGCTATGTAGGCAGCACTCAGATAACACATCTTCTGAGCTTAGCTCGACCACCCCCATTTGTTCGTCTCTATGATGGACAAACCTTCTCTTCTTTGACTTTTATCACGCCCAACTCTGTTGACTTTGACCAAGACCAATCATTTTCTTTGACCAAGACCAATCATTTTCTTCGACCAAGACCAATCATTTTCCTTGACCAAGACCAATCAATTTCTTTGACCCTTCCTCCCTTTTTAGGGAGAACTACATTGGCCTGAGGCCCTTCGCACAAGGGCTATGTAGGCAGCACTCAGATCACATGATGTTTTCTAAGGTTAGCTCGGCCACATCCTTTTGTCCATCCATCCCCTTGACCAATGACCATCCTTCGACCTTCGACCACTTCCAAGACAATGTTGCCTTAGTTATTTTTGCGTGTATGCTACCTCACGGTTGGTTAGCAGAATTGTCCGCAGACTATTTTTGACCCTTCGCAAGTATAGGATCGCAAGCCGATTGATCCCTACTACTTGTGGCTTTTTCATGTTTCTGGGAACACTTCCTGAGCCTGGGATACCTGGAACATGATGACCATTCGGAGCTTCAGCTTAGATTGAGTGACCCGATCAGCAGATGACTAAATGCTGGGGCCCGGTTACTTCAATTTTGGCACTCCTTGACCCTCGACATGCGACAATTTGACCCAAACCTCCCGTGAAGTGGACTATGCACAATCATGACTACTGTAACATCTTCACTCACTCTCTTCTGTCTGTTTCTCTATCAAATCGACACTCGATCTTCGATTCCCTTCTCTCGACTATTGCTTTGAGGGGGGAACACCTCATCCTTTTCCTGGGGCAACCAACTCCTATTTTTGTCTTGCAGTTTGTCAAGAACAACCAACAAGACAAAAAGGGGCAAATGTAGACACCGCAAACGTGTCTGCACCTTGGTCTTCCCCCTTGTTCACCTTAAACCCATATCCTAACCCTTGGCCTTGGTCCTCTCCATCCATTTGATTAAAATAAACTTAAATATTTTAATTAAGTGGCCCCCTTTCCACCCCACCCTTGCCACCTTGGATCCTCCCTTGAATCCCTCCACCTTCCCCCTAGCATTTATTATGTCAAATCTCCTCATTATCTTCCCCCCACGCCCATTTAAGCATCCTCGTGACCGTTCTTCCCACAACCCCTCGCCCGGTGGCGTGCAAGAATGTGCAGAGGCTATTTTTAGCCTCTGTCCCCATTCTGCCACCGCCGACGTCGGCGACCCTTCAGCCGACGTCAGCAAAACTGCCAGTGTCAGCAGCCTTCATTACCCCTTTCTGCATCTGTTACAGGCCCTGGACCCTTGAGCTCACAAACAGAATCCTCTTGGCACTTTGGCATCTGACTCTCTTCTCTCTGGACCTCGTGCAACAGCAGCAGCAGGTGCAAAGACTCTGGATCAGGGATTTCTTCTTGCAACAAGTCTTTCATGGCTCCAACTACAGCTCCTCCATTCTTCATTCAGCAAGCCAAAGGTAAGCAATTTCATGGTTTTATTTCATTCTCTCATTTAGTCTCAGTTATCTATCCTATCTACTGTCTTCTGCTTGCTGTGTCCTTCCCCTGAGAGGCTGAAAAGCCTTCTCAGAACCTGTCCCCTGTCCATCTTCCTCTTTCCTGTCCCCCTTTTAATCCAATCCTAGACAACTTCCTCATCCCCTTGCCAACAAAGACCCTACATAGGGCACCCAACCAGACCCAGACCATTCTCCAAACCATTCAAGCACGTCCATAAACTCTGTCTCTGACCCGTCCACAGTCCAGAAACCAACCCAGACCCGACTACAGGCCACAACCTCGACCGACACCGGTCACTTCCCCAACCGACGTCAGTAGGATAACCGACGTCGGCAGATCAGCTAACCGACGCCGGCGACATTTCTGACCTCGGTGACTGTCATCAGCCCGACATCTCCTTCAGGTAATCATTTTGTCTTTTCTTTCCTTTCTAATTTGTTTATCACTTCTGTATTCTGGCATTCTATATTTCCTTGATCTTTTATCTGTCTGTTATCAGTGGGTTGACCTCCCTTGAGGAAGTTTTCACACTTCTGGGAACAAGCTTTCGCTTGGCAACCCACCGCCTATCCATCTAACATTTTCTTGTCCAAGTTCTTCTTCTTTGTAGGTGTCATTCCTCCACAGCCAAAGAGGGGTGCTCACAAACGTCTGGATTACGGTGCGTGATCTTCATCCAGGTACTTCACATTCCTTGTCCATTATCTCTTTAGTTTCTTCTCTCTCTTGAATCTGAAAAAGCAAAATTTGAATAGAAACACTAAGAATGCATAAATTATAGGTAGATGAAGAAATGATTGGATAAATAAGAGTTATATTAATCATTTAAGGTATAACTTTTGGTTTTCACCTCTTTTACACTACTTATCCACCCTTTCAAGTTTTCAACTAAGTAGTGTACTAACCTACTACCGTTTATGGGTTTTCAATAGGATAACATAACTAAATGGCCACCCACCTAGACCTATTTATCTTAATAATTTTTCCCCAATACAAAATTTTTAAAAGTTATATTCTATCTAGTACTTAACTTGAATGTGGTGGCATGGGCATAGATGAAGGTGGAATAGAATAGTCCTTGGACTAAGACTAAATAACCTTGCACATGTGATGATATATTAAATCTCTAAAGGTGGATTATAGGTAGGTGTATTCATAATTTTCATAATTAAGCTAGTGAAAGGAGTCATATCTATTTTATATGTGTTCCAATCTAGCATCACTTATTGTATCAAACATAGTAGGGTACACAATAGAGTTTGGTACCTGATGATCTACTTGAGTTCATCATTAGTGTTTCTTAATGTGGCCTTGGTGTTTGTAACCCTTATCTTAATCTCTATACTCAATTTCTCCATATTATTTGTGTGTCTTTGATCTTGGAGGTCGATGAAATAATTATTCAATAGTTGGTTCTACCATTTTGGAAGGTTATCATGCACATTATCCATGACATTTAATGATTCTTGGAGTGATCCTTCCATATCCTCCATAATTTTAGTGTGGCTTTCCATGGTTTCTAAAGTTATGGTGGTTTTGAAAATTCCACTCTAAACCAACTAATGTAGTATCCAACTACTACCTCTAATCAAGCAAGATGCATGCGACTTATTGGGATTGAATTATGACACCATCGATCATACCTTGGTACTCCTCTAAAAGAGTTATTATAAGTGTGTTAGCATCGACCTTGACATACTATCCAAATGTTCCCAATGTACATAGTTTTTACATTATATGCCAAATTTCCATTAACTCAAAGATAAGCATTTTTAGTCTACATTAGTTGGATATTACTTAGTCCCTAATTGCTCAAGTGAACAAATCTAGACAAGTGTCCTGGATGAGTTTTGAAGCTTCCTATAATTGGGTCCACAACTTGATGTTATCAAATTTAATTTTATCTACCTCTTGATCTAGTGAGTCAACCTTATGTGTGATGGACTCCTAGAATTCCATAACACCCTCTAACTACTTCATATTTGGTAATCTATAAACATCTAATGATTCTTCATACTAAAGTGGGAAGGCTACCAAAGTTCATGTGGTAACTAAAGGATCAGGTCATGGCATGGTAATAATTATAAGGGAAAAGGTGGTGTGTTTAGCACCCATAGTTGGAATGTCCCAGAGCCAAACTCCTCCCAAAGGCAAGGTTGATTATTACTCACTTGTTATAGCTACAGATTTGTCTTCTTCTTGGACTGGCTACTCCAACCCATCTTATTTTTGTTGTTTGGGTACTTATTATTGATGTGCTTTGGCATCTTCTACAATCTTCTATTATTTTAAAGCATCTCCATCCTATTTTATCTTTATTTATTCCATTACTTTCCAATTTATCTTCTCTTATTTAGCTTTATTTTTATGTTCTTATTCCTCTACTATCTTCTTTTCTTGTTCCTTTACCTGTTATTTTTGTGCATGCTCTTATTTTTTTCTTCTCTTCAAGCATATTATCCATGTCTTGTTTGGCCTTGACTTATTCCTATGCCTTTAGATCAGCATGTGCCTTAGTTGTATGCACTTGTTCTTCCTAGGCTTGATCCTATTATTTATGCAAGGCTTCAGCTTCTTATTTTTTCTTCTTCCTCATAGCTTCATCATTTTGTTATTGGGTGAGAGTGGCATCTTCTATAACATTATTTATGTATGCCTCTACATCTTCTCATTGCTTGTATTCTTCTTCCTTGGCCTTGACTATGAGTGCAACCTCTTTATTAATCTACTCTTTATCTATTTTTTTGGGTGTGTCTCTTATGCCTAATTTATTACATCATCAACTTCTTGTGCTTTACTTCCTTGATAGCATATTGGCATCGAGATTCTATATCATGGGCCTTTTACTTAGTCTCAACTTCCTTAGCTTAGAAGCATGATTGCTTAGCTTGTTACTATTGGGCCTGCTCCTAGAAATTATTTTCTTGTTGATATATTCATCATTCTATTATGTGATTTTATTCTTCCCATGAATCCTTTTGCTCTTCAACTATAGGTTAGTCTGGTATCAGCTCTTTAATATTAGGCTCTTCTTTTATGGGTAAAGAATCACTCAAATAGATAACAAAGCTATAAATAGATAATTTATTTCATCCCAAAGTAACCAACTTGAATTTGGTTAGAAATAAACTTGAGGAAGAATAATGTTGCACTTCTTTTGTAATGGATGCCTTGCCAAATATGCATTCTTCAAGAGTAGGATAAACCCTAACCTCTCATTGGGTTTTGGGTTTATGCACTAGAGTCTCCTATAGACTATCAATCAATGGAGTAAATAAATCAATGGCTATAAAAGTGGTAGAAGGTTTCTCCTTAAAGAGTTTATCTATTCTCTACATTTGCTTATCCTTTTCACACATGGTTTTGACAAAGATAGATATCGAGCATGGTGTTATTTCCACCCAAAGCTTTAGAGTGATCTTCTTATGCACTTGAATTATGTGTAATACCTTCTATAGTAAAAACTCTTTCTCATCCTCCTTCTCATATAGGTCACCTACTATATCTTCAATCATTACCTGATATACCTCCTACTCACTGCTCCCCATCTAAGGTATGTCATAGGTGTTTATGATCTATGGTACCTTGGCATCATCCAGCCAAGTTTTTTACTCCTCATCTTACACTTTGGTGGAGGTGGTGGTTGTTATTATATAGAGAACTTGCACTTTCCTTTTTACTTCTATGATGTTGTGGCTTCTAGTTGTGACTTTACTGAAGGAACTATTGCACTAGGTTGTATGGTTTGGAGAGGAGTCACATGCCTAGTTACATATGATTTTTTATTAGAGACTTCATTATATGCCATGGCCATGGTAAAAAAATATTAGAAGGGTAAAAATTGTGATCTAATCTACTCATGTATATGATTTAGGATGCCTTTTGGAATTAAAGTGATAATATCATGTTATCCTAGGTATTGCATGATGTTTGACAACACCTATAGGTATGTATTAATAATCTCTAAACAGTCCTCCCCCCATTTATTAAACTTACCCTCATGATCTAAGGTGTCACACTCAAGTGTCCATATCAAATTACAAAATTATTATGTTGACCAGTAGTTAGTGTCTAGGTACACCTCTCCTTCAGGGGACATCTATTGAGTGAAACATAATAGAAAGATCAAAAACTAGTACTAGAAGGTCTGCTTGGAAGGCATGCAACACTTATTGATATTTTTAAGTATATATTGTATAAAGTACTTATTATAGTTGAAATAATCATTATGATGGATCATGCAATGTAAAATTTTAACCACTCTTTTGGGGATTTGATTTGTAAACTTGGTGGTCTAATAGAATCTATGTGTAATGTACTCAACCAAGATACACACTAGTTCATCTTAGATATCTTGAATTAGGATTCCTATCGATACCTAGCCATATGAATCTCTAACTTATTGAAGGATATGAGGAATTATTGACTTGTAGGGAGAAGGATAATCACCCTACATAGACATGCCTAAAGATCTAGTCATTACTTTAGTGTTGATGATAATAGTAATATCTAGGTTGATGTAAATGTTTCCTTCTTGTAGAAACTAAGAAAAATTTACATAATCTCCCCAAAATTATAAAAGGTAGGCATTAAAAATAATTATGTGATGTCTATGTTTTGAAAATGATGTGGGGTTACAAGAGCAAGTGGTTATACATTATCTACTAGATTTGGTTGAAAAAAAACTATTTTGTATCCTTAAGGTAATCAAATGGCTCTAAATCATTATATTTAGTCTACAAAAGTGTAATATTGATGTTCATTTCTTCCTTTTAGGCATTTTAAATTTTTTTAATTAGCTATTAATGATCTTTGATATCTAAATACTTAAAGTTAGAAACTTTTTAATTTTTGCACTAGATAAGTTAGCTCAGCTCTAGATCTTTAGCTCATAAAATGGTTACAAGAATGAAAGTAGACTCAATTCTCAACTTTGTGCCTTTATAGATTTCATGCCTATTGGTTTTTTCTTAAATGCCATACTAAGTTTCCCTTTTGATATCAATTTGAATGTTGATGTGGTAAATCTTATTCAATTTGCAGATAAAGGGTGATTAGTTATTAACACATGTGTCAAGATGTGCCATTATATTCTTTGTTATCTGTACTAGGGTACATACTAATAATGTTGATTGGCCATTGATTTGGTAAATACTAGATAAATCAAACCTAAGATCTATTATCAATTATTTTGGATGACTATTATACTCCTAAGATCTTGGTTGATGTGACTTGACCATACATTTTTATAATTAATTTCTTTATTTTGCTTTTACTAACATCAAAAATGATGTACTTGAATTATTTTATGCACAGGTGTTGCATGTGATACTTCTTATCATGGTTTCAAAATATAGTGAAGAGATCATCAAACACATATACACACACACAAAATAAACACATAAGAAAACATATAAAAATGGGAAATCCTAATCTACTCAATGTTATTCATCACCCACTCTTTTGGTAGAAAGAGATAAATTAAGACTATTGGTGGTAGGGCTTAAGTCTACAACCATTCACCTACCCTAGAAGAATGGTTCCCTATAGATCTCTCAAAAAAAGGTTCCTTACTATGATATTTTATGTATAATGTAAGGCCCTTTTCACTTGATCTGTAATTTACCTAGAAATGCTTTGAAGCGACTATGATATTACAAAACTAGTTGATTTTTGTGGAATTCCTTTTGTCATAGGTTCCTATCATGCCATGATTTTTGAATTTGCTTATGAACTTCCTACATCCAAGATGCTCTGCATTGATACTCATCCATCTGATTCAATTTAAGAAGCCTATTTTTGAGAGACTCATGATCCCCTAGTCTCATAATCACTGCAATGCATAGACTGAGTATCAAATATTCCATAGGCATTACTACTTCAAGCCCATAGACTAACTGGAATGGATTAAAACCTATAGCCTCTTACAGTGTATTCAATAAGCCTAAATAATTATATGAATGTGATATTCTTAATCATCCCTCTTAACATCACAATTTGTTGTCAACATCTTGCCCAACACTTTATTAGAAGTATCTGCTTGTTGATTAGTTTGTGGATGGTAATCAATACTTTTATGATGGTAAATCATGAATTCTTGAGTAAGATATCTGATATTATCATTTAGGAAGTGTGTCTCTAGATCATTGATGAGATTGATGGGGATTCCAAATTGTGTGATAATATTATCATAAAGGAATTTTGTTGCATCCTTCACCCCAAAATCAGGTGTCATAACAGCTTAAACCCATTTGGTAAAGTAATCTATCATAGTAATAATATATTGAGATTTGTTACATTTACTCAGGGGATTGATAAGACCTAAAAACTCAATGCCCCATTGTTCAAAATGTTATTCAGATAACAAAGGTTGTAAAAGTATTTCATCCTTCTGGTGTGGCTTATCCATTCATTGACATACATCAATATGTTAAACTACTCTATGTGCATCTTGAAAAAGATTTGGCCATTATAATCCACTCAATAATAGTTTCTATACAATATCTTCTCTAACAAAATGACCTCTTGTTATTCCTTGGTGTGCTTCTTATAAGAATTGTAAGCATTCATGTTCCATAACTACCCTGTGTAGTACTTTATCCTTCCCCAAATGATATAAGACCCTATTTATAATAATAAATGGCAAAGCTATGGTGATAAAATAATTATTTTATCTTTCTTGGTAATGTGCAGGGAATACCCCTTATTCTAGGAAATTATCAATTTCTTCAAAATTCTTAGGTATCGTAGAAACTCAAAATAGATGGCCATCAGGAGAATCTTCTTATAGTTCTTCTAGATCTTCCCCATTCATGATGTGATTGAGATGATCCAACCTAACATTTTTCTACCTAGCTTGATGTTTATGTAAAATTTAAATTCTTTAAAGAGTATCAACCATCTTGAGATTCATCCTCTAAGCATAAGATTATTGACTAGGTAGCACATAGCTTAATAATCTATGAAAACTTTAAATAGTGTTTCAAGAAGATAATGTCTAAATTTCTACAGTGTGAACACTATATCAAGTATTTCTCTTTCAGTTGTCATGTAATTCTTTTCTATATTAGACAACTTTAGCTTGAAAAATATATGGGGTGGTCTAATCCACCATCTCTTAACCACGTAAACACATCATTAATTATGATACCAAAAGTATCAATGTGCATATTAAAGGGCTTACTCTAATATGGAAACACAAGAATAGGTGGAGTGACCAATTTCTACTTCAATTCTATGAAAGTTGCTTGACACTCAGAGGTCTAGATAAACTTCTTACCTTTGTGAAATAAATACTCTAATGGGGAAGAAATGGTTGTATATCCCTTGATGAACTTTTAATAGTAACCTATGTGGCTAATAAATGATTGCACTTCTATTAAGTTTATTAATGGGGGAATACTAATAATGGCTAAAAATTTTGCTTGGTCCACCAAAATCGCTTCACTACACACCACATGATCTAGCAAGACACCAAAAAGTTTAAAAAATAATCACTTTATCAAATTTAGGGTTATATACAAAGCTTGATAGCATTCTACCATGAGGCATAGCTTGGTTAAATGATCTTTAAACAAAGATAATATTGGCCAATCATCTAGATATACTTCAAAAAGGTCATAAATAAAATAATTAAAAGAAATCACCACTACTCTATAAAAAAATATACCTAAATTCTTGAGGCCAAAAGGTATTACCTTGTATGCAAAGGATCCCCATTCCATGGAATTTTTTTTAAGCTTTGTCTTCTTCTATGATGGGTATTTGATGATACCCATTTAACCCATTCGTGAAGGATTAAACCCCATGACTTACGATAGATTCTAAAACTTCATCTATGAAGGGAATTATAAATGGATCATTCACACATGCATCATTAAAAATTTTATAGTTACCACATACTCTGATATCCCCTATTTTCTTAGGCTTTGCTATCATGGGACTAACCCAATATGCCTTCTCTATAGGATAGATTATACCTATCACTTGCATTCTATCCAGTCTAGCCTTCACTTTCAAGTTCATGTTCAAATTCAATTTATATGGCCTTTTATTTATGGGTCATGCACACTCATTGATATTTATATGCATTTCACAAAAATAAGGATCTACTCCTTTGAATTCTAAAAATTTTATGGGAAACACATCTTTATAATCCCATAGGAGTTGTATAGTTTTTGAAACTTTGAATTCAGTCCAATAGTCACCTATATGTGCTAATTTAGGAATCTACTCACTTCTAATGTTTTCCACATAATTTCTAAAAGGTTGATGAATCTTGTGCTTTTCCTTAGGATCAAATTCTCACATCATTATTTTTCCTTCCTACTCTGGAACCTATATATTACATAACTTTTTTTCTTTAGTGGGTTTAGTGACTAGATCATTTAATGGTTCTACTAGCCATTCAAGTTTAAACAAATAATTTAAATTGATATCACCATCAGTATCTAAATCTTTAGTTTCCTCCTATTCATCCTTTATTTAGTGGTATGGCTACATAAGAGATTGTTTTTCCATCTTGGTAGCTTTATATCTTTGTAGTATTGTATTTAGATCATAATTTATGTTCTTCAACATAATAGACTCTATTATGGTGCTTAAATCATCTATGCACCCATGGTATAGGAAATGTTTGATTTTGAGTAGTAAATTATGAACCATAGTGTTCTCATATTCAAACATATAAGTGTGTATGAAGTCACTCTACACCTACGACCACCACTTTGTCTCCCTCCTCCATTCTTGATGCATATACCAATATGATGGTAAAGTGGCAAGTGTGTAATGAAATATATCAACCTAGTACATAGGTGTCATATGTTCTTTATTTCAAACCTCATCACATTTTTGGATATGGATTTTAGGGAACTCACCTTCCTAAAATAAATGCCAATTAATTTTGATTACCTATGGTAGTTGAAATTTGTTAATCATAATTTTTCATGCATCATCCCAATAGATTTGATCATTTTTAATAATTTCCCATCATATCACTTCAACTCCCTTCAAAGTTTAATTTAAGGCACTAACCCACTAAATAATCATAGGAACATAAACTTGTAGGTTCAAAATGAATTGATGGATATTCTCAATCACAAAGTATAGAGGAAGTTGTCTTTCATTGGTGAATACCATTATCACAGGTCAGATTTCATAATCACCATGAGCCTGGTTGAGTAGATGTGTATCTTAGTCTCCACTTAAGGATGAAGCTATTTCTCAAGGCAAGTTGCATTCTCTAGTTGGTTCTATATAATCTTGCATATGATCATTTGTTTGATAGAGAAAATCAATTTCTAAATGAGTAGGTGATTTAGCAGATATGGATGCACAAATATTCTAAGAAAAATTGACATGTTAATGGCTAAATAATTACTAGTTTAGGATTCCATTAGTTAGATGTCTTCAGCTATTCAATGGGTAAAAACTACACCTAAGGTTTATTATGCCCGTAATAGAAATTACACTCAATTACACACAGAGATTTAAGGTTCTACTCAAAGTGTACCTTCATCTAGCTAATTTTTTGTGTAACATGAGGAGACTCTAGTTTAGTCAAAATGATGTAGGTTTTATGCACCTTATTTAGAGGAATGACTATAATTTTTGAAGAATATCTAACTAATTTTACATAGTATTGATAGTCATATGACCATCATATGCCCATTTTTTGAGAATCAACACAAGATAATGAGTTTATGTTGTCTTCATATCGATGAATTTAAATTCACCTCATAGGCTCAATTTTACAACTTTGAACTCAACATATTCTAACCAACCAATGGGTTCAACTCTTCCATAGTCTACTAAACTCAAAGTCACTGGGTTCTAACTAAGAACTAGCCATCTAATCACTTCCTATGTAGACCTGGAGATCATGTTAACCATGCTACTATAATCGAAGAAAGCATTTAGAATTTCATATCCTACAACTTCAATGTTGATTCATGCATCTACATCCCATGGATTCTTTATTTTTACATACCAAAAATGTTTTTTTATTTTTTGTTTCCCTCACTTCATAGATTCTAGTAAATTATATAGCATATTTGTATTTTTCTAGAAAATATATTCATTATGAAATGTACTTGAAAGCTTCAATAAATCTATCAACATAGCAACAAATCCATCCTAATGCATAATGCACATAATATGACCATACATTTGGGTGTCTAATGCTGCAACATCTCCTTTAGTAGTGTTTTAGTGTTGAATATTATTCAACATCTACGTAACTTCATACACTAACCCCTTTTCTACAGCTAAGTCTGGGTATTTATCTTATTTCACTTTCTAGATTCCTTAGTTTTGAATCATTTTGAGATGATTCAATCCTCTCTTTCCATGTTGGTGTCTCATAATGGCATTCAAAAATTCATCCTCCTTAGGTTGTGCATTCACCATGTTAACATTTTTAATAGCCTTTTCTTTTCTTTACTTTTCCAAAATAGGAGAGTCTTCTATCTCGAGCTTCTCATATACCCTAAAATATACATGGTAAGATTATATTTGGTGATTCAAAAGAAAATTATGCTACACATGGTTATATTGTCCACATAAGTATAATTTCAAAGGAGGGCATTTATAATTATTTCCTCTACCACCTTGATAATCCCCTCTATATTCACCCCTAGACCCTCCTTTATTTAACTAATATCCTCTTTTATAACCTCCTTATTGTTGCACTATATTCCAAATTTGATGTTGATAAGTATTATCTCCAATCTCATATTATTTTTTTGAAACTAGTGGAATCCAACTAGTTTGCTACTACTACATCATTGTCAAATTCCAAGGTATTGAAAAATGGTATTGTAGTGATGGTGGTGTATAACCTAGTGAAGGAGGAGTTTATCCAGCCAGACCTTGAGGCTATTATTGAGGAGAGATGGTAATCTATTTAGGACCTATTTGGTTCACATAACACTTATTGACCTCTAGGCATGGAATCATCTACATCATTGAGGACACTTACTACATAGTGATGATGAATACATTCTTTGTAATATCTTCTTTGAGCTCCTATAAAGCCCTCCAATTCTTTTCATCATGATTGTGTGATTTTAAAAAAAAAATTAATACAAACTCTATGGGCCTTTTACATACTATTGTAGGAGATAGCATTGTGTTGTTGTGTACCCCACTATTCTACATATTTCATAAAACTCTATCTTAATCTTAGGATAATTGTTCTTGTGATGTCCTTCTTTCCCACACTCTATGCACCATATACTTATCTTAGGATTATCTACTTTGTGATACTGTTACATCCTCTTCATAAAATTTTGCAATGTATTTTCAATATTATAACCAACTATGGTAACTTCCCCATAATATTTAATTTACTCTACCTAGATAGTAGTAGCTCTAGCATCTACCTTAGTAGCAAATTGAATTTTTACTATAGCAAACCTAATCTTGGAGAATAGTTTTTTGACAAATCACATAGCTTTATATTTATATTTTAGGGAAAATTCAACCTTATTCATATCATTTGAGAACCTATGATCATAATCACAAACTGATTCTCTTGACTTCTATCTAATTTCCTTTAGGTATTGAAAATTTTGACTTGTATATTTATTTATTTATTTTAAATTCAATGATAAGCCACTTCTTAACATGTTATATATTTGTGTGACTGATATATCTTCAGTATATAAACTCAAGTGCTCTTTCATTTAGTGCCTTGATTAGTTCACACTTTTTTATATCCTCATTAGTAATACCCTTAGCTTGTCATTTCATCTCACATGTTAGTAAGTGTTGCTCAAGGTCTATAGACCTATCATATGGTGCCAAGTTTATAAATACTCCTAAAGTACCCATATTATAAATTAGCATCAATGATATCTATTATGCAGATATTATAGTGGAAGGTTGTGTTTTGTGTAATCTTTCTTGTGGATTAATAAGATTTACCTAAGCACTAGGAGAGTTTGTCTATGCATTCTACTTTTCTATATATTTTATTTTTATTTGCTTGGTTGCAATGAACCCTACAAACTTAAAAGCCTTATGAATTAAGGCTATTTTAATTTTTGTACCCCATCAATGCATTTGATCTAAAAATAGACCTTTCTAACTATTGTCTACCTATCCTTCTAGTTGAAAATTTTTACTAGAATATAATAAATTTGGTTATGGGGATGTGTACTCTTCTATTGAATGATTCTTTCTTACAACTTCTTATCTTTCCATTCTTAAACTTGTGACTTTGTATTGATTCTTTGCTTAATACTTCATATCCTTATTTTGGTAATATACATTCCTATAGCTGTGCACTACATCTATCAACTAACTGATCTACCTCTACACTATTCTCATCATCTTTCAATATCTCTTCTTCCTCTCACTCTTCATCACTTCTTTCTTTCTATCAGCATTCACTTTCTTCTTTCATCTCATATTTATTCATTATTCATTATTCATATATTTATTCTCATTCATAACTTCTTCATAATCATTATTTAACTATTTTACTACTAATATTAACTCTACTCATATCTACTTGAGTATTTTTTAGTTTACTTCATTTATTTTGTTGTCATAGTTGACATTCTAAATCTAGACTCTTCTTCTAAATCTTCTTCCCTCATATCTCCATTCTAGATTTAGGTCTAATCCTTATTTGTCAATCTAATCATAATTCACTATCATATCACACACACCCCCATATGTTTGAAGTGATTACTCCATATTAGCTAGAGTAGGCACCATGGCCTTATCCACTACCAACATCTTCACTAGGATAGGTAGTCATTGTAAAAATTTCCCTTAAATTCCTTTGTTGAACAAGTCCTTTGTAGCTTCAAAATTTATGTATCATCTCACTACAAACTCAGTTATATATCCACCTACTGTAGTATTAATCTAATGATCTATTTATGTTGTCCATTAAATTTCTAATGTCTATAAATGATTTATCTTTTCTTCAATATAGATTATAGTTTTTTCCATCCTTGGTTAAAATCAATAATATTCCAATAATACTAACCATTTAGCTAGTAGTTCAAGCAACTTGCACTAGAAGATTTCATAAATTTATCCATAAATATGCTCTTGAATGATCTCTTAAACTATAAGACATGTCCTTCTCGATTCTTCTTTTTTGAAATTACATATCCTTTGGTCCAACCATATCTTAATATCTCTATGCTCTAGTAACCATCTTAGCATAATTCTCTCTAAAAGGGGTTTCTATGTTCACTACAACATTATTAGTAAAGACTCTTAAAGCATTAGAATATGCTAAGGATGAGAATATTTTTGAGATACTTCATGTACATAGAATAATTTATCATAAAATATAGGAAATTGGATGATAGAAATGTAATATGCATTAATTATTTTACATTATTGATCAATTTAATAATAACTAGTATTATATAAACTAAAATAATGCATTTAGAATAGTTCAAATAAAAAGTAACCAAGACATTGAACATGAGAGTGCATGAAAAGAACATAATAAGAAACCATAACCAGATAATCTCTATTGATCTCTTTTAAAATTATAATCCTCTTATTCTTATAAAAAAAGTATAAATAGATATTTCCAATCTATGATTGTTCATCTTCTTCTCGTACATGGTGCCAAAAGTGGAGTATCTTCATATTATAGCTTATTACAACTCATAAAGATAAGACAAAATAGTATATACAAAGATAAAATGAGTGCATAATGTATGGCTATCAAATAAATATTTTACACAACTTTACAATCTGCATTTTTCTACCAATAAATCTATAATCATGTGTCTTAATTTTTTATAGTAATGACAAGTAAAGTATTTGTTATTCTCATTTATAAAGTTAGCTTTAGTTTTTCCATTTGGATTTGAGTTTTATAAAATCCCTTGATTCTAATTTTTATTTTTATTTTGTCTTTGAAATCCTTTCCTTGGTTTCAAGTACATATTCTAGACCATGTTCTAGATCTCCTACAGATAGTCTTATCTTATCTTCATGAGACAAAAGAGAAGACACTAATTCATAGACACTTATATTTTTCATTAATTTACTCCCTTGAAGATTTATCACAATATACAACCATATTTGGCTTACATATATTTTAAAAATTCTTACTATAACACTATCTTGTATAGTTTATTTTTAAACTTTCATTCTATGCATTAAATTATTTACCCTTATGCAATAATCTCTTACTCCTTCACAATTTGACATTCTCAAAATTTATTTTAAGGGTTTGGAATTTTGTTTCTCTTACCTTAATAGAGCCTTGATATTAATTCTCCTATGTATATTGTACCTCCTAGGTATTTTTTATCCTATAATTCTTTGATAAATGCTTGAATCTATGGCACTTTATGTCTAGAATAAGTCTTGTGCATCATCCTTTTATGTTCTTTCTTGATTTTGTGTCAAATTATTCCAATATTTAAGTGGTTTGTACCCATAAATAACACTATACCAAAATATTCTCCATATAGTAATTATCTTCAATTGCTCTCTTTAATATTTAAAGTTGTCACATTTGAAACAAGAATATTCATAGAAGCAAAATCCACTAAAGTCAATGATTCTATAGATAGTGGCATGAAACCCTTTTAAAAATTTATTGAACATGGATATAACACCAATTTATTTTTTTTAATTATTATATGAAGTCAAAATTATTTCTTAATTAATCTGAAATTAAAGATATGTATCAATGAATTTATCCTAGAATCACTAGTTGTGTTGTGAATGAAATTATCGACTAAAAATTATATTGAATAACTTTTTAAAAAAAACTTAAGATTTTTTGTCTTTATTTATGAATACTTATATAAAAAAACATATGTAATAATGTTCAACATGAATTTTCAAAATAAATTATTGTACTCCATTTGTGCACAATTCTTTATTAATAAATAAGGCTTAAAACAAGCCTATTACAAGATAACTTGCATAACATGTTATTTTGAGAAAAATATAGAGTAAAAATTAAATGAATAGATTTATTTAAAAACTAATTAATCTATAATTATACTTCTAAAATTAGTCTCTAATATAACTTAAATGAGATTAAAGTAGGCAAGGTTGACTTATGTTCAAGACAAGGTCAACATGCAAGAAGCTTTGCTAAACAAGCCACCAAATCATGTAGCCTACCCAAATATGGCATGAAAAAAAAAATTATAAAATATAAATTTACTTAAATACACTTTAATTTAACGTAACTAATACTAAAATTTCACCCCACCTCTTGGAAACTTGTCAATTAGATAGTGAAGTGGAGTTAACTAATAGTTATAACTATTTTTTAGGAAATTATTGGAAAGTGTCAAAAATTACCAAAAAATAATTTAGTACAAAAATAACTAAAATAAACTTTATAAACATATAAAAAACCTAAAATAAAATAATTTTAAAAATATAACTCAAGTACCCATATTGGCATCATACTCAATAAAAATGTAGTAATGCAATTCAAGTCACTGTTGCATCCTTTATGAAATTCCAGATACGTAGGTATCAAGAATCCCATATAAATAACCCAATATTGGGTTTAATATTAGTACCATTATTCCCACTAAAACTTAGAAACATAACCGCACAACATTTTTATCAAAGGAAATTAATTTTAACTTTGCATCTAAGCTCATTTCCATAATCTACTCCGAGATTTATGTTATGTAATAAGGATTACAAGGTACTTATTATCACCAAATATTTCACCGTAGAGGAGGTTCTTCAATCCTAATCAGATATTTTATAAATATGGGAATAATTCTAGGTATGTGCTTTTACCTATAGTAAAAGTAGATCTCTAAGTTTAAGGGCTATCTCCCTGAATTTGCCTTGAAGTGCTCATCACCTATATTAACTAATTTCTTGTGGGAAAAGGGAAAAATTATGGATGAAATAAATATAATCTAAGTGGGTTATAAAACATCTTCACTATGATATCATATTTATTTCACTAAGAAATAAGACATACAAACTAGCTTCAAAGTCCTAAGATGTTCTAACATAAGTATTTTAATATAGAGGTGATATGCCTAAAATAACTCAAGGTAAGTAGACCAGAGACTAGATTGTTGAATATAAGGACACTTAAACACTTTAAGGGACCAAAACACACTAGATACAATATATATGACCTGTTATAATGATAACTCCTTGTACTAAACATGAAAGGATAAGGAGAAGTAAGGATAAAATCACTAGACCTCACCATTCATCACTTTGCACAATTAGAAAAGATGTTTGTGAACTCAAAAACAAATTTATTTTATTATTAAAAGTAAAATTACAAATTAAAACCATAATGTATTCTCCATACATGGTGTGGAATTATGAAATAAGAGCCAAAATGGCTAATACTTATAGAATGTGAGAGAGGAGAGAGGAAAATGATGTTTAAGAGTCACTCAAATAGGTGTCAAGTTGAGATAAAGAATTACATTTGTGGAGAATGTAATATTAAATATACCATGAAAGGTCTCTCCAAACATGAAACTCCTCAAATCTAGCATAGGAATATTTAATTGCATGTTTGGAAACTACCTTCATCATTTGGACATCCTTGAATGATCCATAATAGACTAGTGATAGATGACATCATTATATTATGAGTGAGGGTTAGAAATAGGATATGACATCCATTATCTGTGTCCCTAATCATCAATATTATTTTGTCCAATTTTTCTCATTACCTATAGTCATAATCACCCTTCTTTCACTCATCTTTCACACTTGGCACCAAGGTGTGCTTCAATTTCTCAAACCAGTCCATAAAGAGGATGATATGATAATTATCAAGAGTCCTATTTCCCTTATATTCATTTTTCAAACATTAAAATGCTTCCTAATTTAATTTATCACCTTCTCAATTGGTGATCATCTCTCATTCACTATGTCAGTTTGGACTAGCTAAAATGAAGGTGATAGCAGAGGTACCTATGTGCCTTACTAAAGCAATAAATGACTATGAGTATTTATATTAGGTCTCATTATCTCTCCCAAAGTTATCCTCATATTTTAAAACCCTTTTTTACCTAAAACATATCAAAATCTATCAAGAAAATCCATTTTTACCTTGTCCATACAAGTAGGGTAGAATCCAAATTGATGGGAAGAAGCCTGGTGGAGTTCTCTACAATTTAAAATCATCTCGAAAGTCATAATAGCTCATTTGGATATCTTTACTTATTCATCTTTTCTATCAGGTGATTATCAAGGGTTTTAGAGGGTTTAGAGTAGTTTTGACATCTAAGGATTATTCATAAAATTTTGATGTTGAGCTTGTGAAAAAATCCCACTAAATCATTGTTTAGTACCTTTTCTAACATATCCTAGCTCTTTGAGATCCCATTCTATGCATCCGTACGTTATGAGCTTTCAAACTTGCCTTCTTGAACTCTCCTTTACTTTCTACATACCCTGTCATGTTCTTAAGTCAACAAATGACTCACCTATGACATTATATATAAAATAAAGGTTCTCAAACACCTTATATCTCCTCATTAAATTATTATAATCCTATATAATTCTCATTTGGTGTTAAAAGTGAAGTTATACCCATTTTAGGCATTAGACCTAGTCAAGACCTAATAGGTTTGTCTACACCTATATAGGTTTAGGCCACTCTGTTTGGTCTCTTAGTACTGTGAGACCTCCATCATGTTTTTTCATGTTGAAACCAACTTATTATAGCTTTCCAAAGTGGTTCAATAGTTTCTATCTCACCCTCTCATCACTTACTAAACCTATAGGATATGTACATCTTGGAGTGTCCTCTATCTAAGATAGAATAAAGGGAATCTCACCTATTGCCTCAAGAAATAAAATTATATGAGAGGCTTGTTCATACAATGGGGATCTTCTTTACTTAATTTTAAGGCTGGGTCAGACCCCTAGCATTTCCAAATATCATTTAACTCATGACAGACTTCTATGCAAAACTCCCTATGTGCAGAGTTAGTGTATGGACTACAGATTATATGTTATAACTTTCCATGATCTATTTAATTTTCATGAGATGGTATATCACTATTATTAGGGTCCTTTCATACATGTCTATCATCCCAATATTTTCTATATTCTTTAATGAATATATTCCACTTTGATTGGCTCAATTATAGTCAATTATGTCATGTGTTTTAACTCATAAGAGAGGTCCCTATAGGTGAATTTGCATAGATAGGCCTGTTATCTCATGGTTTAAGACCTTATTGAAATCTTAAATTTAACTTTCAACTTCATTTGGACTTGTTTCATTCTGAAATACTTGTGACAGACTAACACACAAACTATTAGGTTTAAGTTGCATTGTCACTCTACAATCAACGGTAGATGACCATTATTAGACCAAAAGGGGCTCCTTTAGGTTAGATTTAAACTCTTGGACTCTATAATTCATACCCTAGTATCCTCTTGAGATCTTGGAACCAACTCTAATATATAAAATTTTGAGTTTGCATGCTTATAATCACTAAGGTTCATCTCATGATTTTATGAGTACCTATAGTCGGGTTGTAGGTGGACTCTTTGGGAACAATGGTATGCCTATAGGTGATAAATTAGGTCAATATCCTTCTCTCAAACCTATTTCAAAGTTTCTTTGAGCCACTTTTTCTTTTCACTTGAATAAGACCACTTAACATAGAGATATGCTCCTTCTTGATTCTTTGGACGATAAGGTCTTTTGAGATCCAATACACTGCAGAGAACACTGACCTTCTATAGTAAAGAATTACATGATTTGGAGGCCTCCTAACATCATACTCTATTGATCAAACCACTTAAACTATTTTGTAAGGTATTACCCTATATAAGGGATACATGATGCAGTCACTTAATATTGTTTAAACCTCATGTTACATCATTATATGATAGTATCAAATATGGCCAAGGCTTTATTTTGGATTTTTTAAGGTAATGGATCCCTACAACTCATTTTCATCAATCATGAACTTGGTTCAAGTTTTCCTACCTCTCTATGACCTCAAACATGATTATTATGACATTTCTCAACTCCTCAACCTCTATGAGGATCTCCAACATGTTCAAACTTTTCCATGATAACCTTTAGGTCTCTATGTAAGCCACATGTAGGTACAATTACAATACTCAGGGCAATGAGGATGAGATATGGACAATGTGCATAGAGTATGGGCCTATAATCAGTCTTAGACCTTTTCAAGGTCTTGAAATGAATCCTTTTAACCATGAAGGAATTAAAACTAGTCAAATTCTTCATCTCAATGTGGTTATCTCCTATAGGATACCTATAGGTATCTAGGCCTATTTACATTAGAAGATTAGTAATCACATTCTATTACATATCACTTAGATAGCTTGGATTTATTGTTAATGTTACAAATTTATGTTCAACACCTCTTTAAAATCTTTGCTAAACCTCTATGGATGTTATGTAATCCTTCATACACCTAATTATAGGTGATAGTCATGAAAAGACTGACTATGTTGACATGTTCTTTGATTAAAACTCCATAGATGTAACCTTTTATACAAATCTTGAAAGGAGAAAGGATTAAAAATACATAGGAATCATGAAACACAACATATCGGCTTAATCTAAAACTGATACAAGTAAATAACAACTTTTGTAGCTGATGAACCTACCTACAACTAACAATGAAGATCTTGACCTACAACTTGAGAATTTTGAACTCATAAAATCACATCCAAACATTAAAAAATGGATGAAAACCATGAAATAACGATGTCCACATCTATTGAAAATAATTACATCAAGTTATTTATACAGACCAGCTCATACAAGAAGAAAACTTATAGGGTGTGGGGATTAGCATGGAAAATGAGACATTCAACTTATAAATGATGATTCATAAATCATAAACAAAAAATCCTTAAAATCATACCATTAAAATTAAGTTGACCAAGTGTAATATCTACTTCCAAGATCATTTGACTTGAAACTCTCTTATTGATCGTACCAAGACAAAACATGTTCATTAGTTTTGCATGCCTAGTGTAGCGATGAAGGATCCAAATGGTTTTGGTCAATTTTTGAGACTTAAAAAGATGGTAAATATTATAAATAGAGTTATGGAAGTTTAATAGTTATTCCACAATCTTTTCACATGTTCCACACTCCTCTATAGGTTGTACAACTACCAAAACCTCCTTTTCAACTATTTTCTTGATTTCAATTAGGAACTTGCACATTTTCAATTAGAACTAAAAATACTAATAAGTTTTTGACATATTAAACATTAAAATATGGTTAGGAATGATTTTATACATAATAAAACATACAACCTTCATTAATGGCTCATATAGTGACCTTATGTGACATAAAATGGCTTAGGACTAAAAGTGACTAAGACCAAAGTTAAGAGCACATTAAATGACATAAAATAAGACCATGACTCCCCTTATAACATTATAATATACTCCTATACAAGTTTTTTACTACATGGGGTTGACCTATTTTTACTTGTGGTCAAAATAGTCAATATTACTATTAAAATTAAAGTCACCCTTACATCCATTATGAAATTAAACATAGGTGGGTGTCAAGTAGCCCATATAATTCATGGTTAATAAGACATGTTTAATAAATCAAGCATAAAAAACATATTCAAAATATATCTAAAATCCGTAATAGATTAAACCATGAAAAAATACCACCGTCTAAAAATTCAAAATAAGGTAAGCCACAACTAAAATGACCACTAAATTAAATCATGTCACAACCCAACATGAACAAAAAAATGGAATATAAATATGTCATAATTAATTACATCATATACAAAAATTTACCATGAATCAACATGTAGTGCACATGACATAATAACAAACCCTACTACACAAGACATGCAAGCCACAATGAAAATAAGCATTGTAATCAAGTAAATGTGGGATATGTGTGTGTGGTTATTTTCCATCTCTCCCTAATATTACAATATTAGATATGATGTCTCTCCTATATGATACTATCCCTCTAGGACTCATGACCATGAGATAAATTTATCCTTGCATTCACCTCACTAAATAATGGTAGTTAGTCTATGTCATGTGGATCTAATCTATATTTTGAAGTTTTTTTGGGTAGTTGGCTTTTTTTCGTGGACATGATTGGTGAGTTAGATGGTTTTAACATCAGCCTCCTCTTTTCTTAATTCCCCTTTTTTATGTTTGGATAAATTTCAGCTCCTTCTACTAGTGCCATGTGGCACCCCCATGCTCATTCTTTAAAAAATATTTCTTGGCTTCCCTAGGAGTAGTTCCATCTAGCCATGTGGCATCTCAATGCTCCTCAAGAGTGAAGGGTTATTTTATCAAAGATTTGAAGTGCATCATTAGATAATGAAATAATAGGTGGGGCCTACTATGTAGGCATACCTAAAAGAGAGTGAACTTTTCATGTGGAATCACAATGCTTATTTAAGGTAAAGTTTTTGTTGTCAAAGCTTCAAGTTGTAACATTGGCTCAGGAAATAATAGGTGGGGCCCATTATACAGGTATAACTAAAAGAGAGAGAACTTTCCACATGGAATCATGATGCTTATTTAAGGTGAATATTTTGATTTTAGAGATTCAAGTTATGTCATTTGCCAACATAAGTGGGCCCCATCTCTAACAAGAATTCTAGAGGTAGTTTAGAGGGAGACACATGTCACCACAACTCTTCTAAGCATTGTGGGAATCATGAAGCATCAAAATTATTCTATATCTAGGTTTGAAGACCATCTACACTCATGAGACAAAGATCCCCCTTTTATTTTCAATGACCCTATCATGAGTGTGAGTGTTAGATTCTAGGTGTTATTTCCTCATGAGGCCATTATGCCTATATATTTTGGGCTTATTTATTTGGTAAGAGGCTAGAAGTTAGAGAATAAAAATTATTTTATGATGTTATCAAAGTGAAGCCATTGTAATAGCTTTAGTTTTTAATAGGAATAGTAGTAGTATTTATTTTTATTTCAAGACCTTAGTAGGTGCCCCTTCTAAGAAGGAATGAATATTTTATATTGTGCCTCTGGGCCTTCTGTATTTTATTCTCCACTCAACAATAAAGAGGATATGGTGTTCTATGTGAAATTGAGTGTAATTAATTATTGTCTATTGTTTCTATTTTTTACTTATATAGTGTTATTTTTTTCTTATATTATAGACTTTAATTCATGCATAAACTCTTTTAAATGATTTTTAATGTTTTAAGGGTTCAAGTTATTTTATGCAATTTTAGGAATGGATACATAAAGAATTTTGGCACATCATCTTAGATAGTTTTATTTTCATTTCCTCCTTAACACTTTTCCTCCCCAATTAATTTAAAGATATGGATTCTAAATTGCCAAAGGTCACTTCACAAATCATAGTTTCAGTCCCACATCTATAAAGCTTCCCATAAGAAACTGTTTGCCAAGAATGAATGTTTTAGACATCAATAATTTCCTTTAATAACATGTCTAGTGGGACTTAAACCCAAAATCATCAGATTATAAGTCAGGTTTTATGAGCCAAAGACCCATCATAAGGTTAATAATAGTGTAGATTCCAAGCTTACTACTACCACCTCTGGTAGCATTAACTCACCAAAGGACCACAAGGTTTATCACAACATAATGACTATAGTAGATATTAATCCCAAGACCACCAAGGAAATTTATAGCATAAAATAGTGGTATCCCACTCATCCCTTTGATAGCCCCTAGGATCTTATTCTTGCTAACACCTTGAAGGCACTCCCTAAATTCATAAGGGAGGATTTCAAAAGTATTTCAGAACATCTTCAAGATGTTGTCAATGTTTGTATTATGTGTCATATCATGGAGTAGAATGTAGCCTTAAGGCTATTGGCCACCTATTTCAAAAGGTGAGCCCTTGATTGGTATCAATCCTTGCCACCCAACTCTATCACCACCTGGGATTAATTGGGTAATAGATTATTTAATTAATTCAATAAGAAAATAGACTGATCATATCTCATGTGTCAATTAATCATTATTAAAAGATCCCCATAGGAGGCTATCATAGATTTTAATACCAAGTTAGATAAGACCTAGAAAAGGATCCTAATAAAAACTAAACCACCCATGATTATGATTATTGTCTTTTACCTTAAGGCCTTCAACTCAGACATAATGGTTATGATTCAATCCCTTGGAGGCCAGACACTTTTGTATGTGTATGAATTAACAATCAGAATAGAAAATAATTTGATAGATTTTAGGAAACTTGCCCCATGAGCATTGATGCCTATGTTCCTAAAATTATCAATTCCATTATAGGATTAAGTCTCAAGCACTTCAAAATCACCTCCTTCCATGTATGTATATCTAGTTTCCCAAATGAGCATGTTTATTTCATTCACACTAGCTACAGAGATGAATGACATGAAGAGCATCTTATAGAAATTCTCAAATGATATCATAAACCTCAAAATGTATAAATCTATGCCCTTGAATCCCCTTTACTAAAATTACTAAGGTGGGAGAGCATTATATCATCATAACTAGTACTAGGGAGGATAGAGGTTGAATCACCACGTATGACTTACAAATCAAATAATCTTGATTCTTAATACTTTGCAAATAGTCTTACAAATTTTCAGAAGGAATTGGATTTTGGCCTAAAAAACTTGGTGGATGACTCAAATTCATGGTGATTCACATACACCCCAAAATTTCCCAAGAGGTAATCTATAGCAAAAGGTTGCCAAGAAGCAAAGACAAGGGAATGTACCTAATTCAGCTCCTTATGAATACCAATCCCTAGGTGTTTAAAATGCTATCCTAATGGCTCAAATTAAAGGAATGTCCTTGGATAAAGAAGATAATATAACCTTAGAATATATTCTTTTATCTTGAGTAAAAGGTAAAAATATAGTCTATGTGACCAAGATTCAATGTTAAAAACCCTACAAATCCAATTAGACTATTACACTCAATCCAAGAAGAAATTGATCAAGACCCAAGATGCTTTTTACAAGCCCGAAATGACTTTTGGGAATTTTTTAAGACCCCAACCATCACCCCTAGCTTATCAAAAGTGGAGTGAAATAACATAGAATAAGATAAAGGACCCTAAAGTCTAGCCTCAAGGGTCACTAAATGTGGTAGAAAAGTTAAAAAAGGCTCTATCCAATGTCTCTCTTTGGGATGTCTTGTCTATCCCATAGTAGAAGTCTCTATTGTGATAAGGGTTAGAGGACCAAGAAAAGCCTTCATGAGCTAACTTGGTTATAGAGCCAACACAAACTAAGGGAAAGGAAGTTAGTAGTAATGCCCAACCTTATGTGACATTTGTATTCATCAACTCTAAAGCAAGGGTGAGTAAAATAAAACCCACCCCATTTTATTTAACTCTCATTGTGGGGGAAAATTTGTTGCATAATTCTATGAATTATTCTAGTGCCAGCACCATAGTAATTCCCAAATAGATTGTACATGCACTATAAATTCAATATGAACCTTTAAATAAAGGGGTAATGTAGTTAGATAAGAATAAATTTTAGACCATAGGTGTTATCAAGGCTCTTAGCCTAATTTTATATTCTTTTCCTAATGTTATAGTCTCCCAAGAAGTTGTGATAATAGATATTCCAATATATATTTCACAACCAAGATAGGTAGATACTTATCCCTTGATTGGTCTAACTTAATCCTAAGAACCAAATAGGCTCAAAATTGAAGGTGTTGTCTGAGACGTTATGATTGATTTTTAATCAACACACACTTATTTCTCCAAGAAAGAGATGTATTGCATATAAATTCTCAAGGAAGAAAGAGTGACAGATAACAAGGACCCAGAGGAGGAAGTCCTCAATAATAAATTCATCGAGAGTGATCCATTCAAAAACTTTGATGCCACTAGCCTTAGGACTTATGTAATCCATGATGAAGATTAGGCCATCCCCAAATTCATGAAGAAGAGTGAGGATTAGAGCAAGGATCCTAAAAATGAGTCTAATTTTTAGACTTTGCATTTTGATGGTGTAAAATGTAAAAAAAATTCTAGAGCCAGTATCTAATTAGTATCTCCATCTAGAAAAGAGACCCTTACGTCCTTCCACTTCCCATTTATTTTTAGAAATAATGAATCTAAGTATGAAGCCCTGGTACATGGATTTAACCTTTTCGAGTACATAGGCATGAAGTAGTTAAAGGTGTTAAGAGATTTCAAACTAGCAGTAAAGCAAGTAAAAGGAGTCACAACTATAAGGAATGTCCACATTAGGTATTACCACCGTCGAATATGGGATTTAATTAAAAAATTTGAAGAATTTAATATTCAAATCATTCTTAGGTCTATGAATGTGGAGGCAAATAGAATGGTAGTAATCAACTCCCAATTTGATTCTATTATAGATTTGTTGACCAATAAACAAGCAATGTGAGAGATTATCAAACCCTCTATCCCAGATAATGATTAGAATTGGTAGGTATTTGAGAGTGATGCTCAAATTATCATGTTTTTTAGCAGTCATGTGAGTTTTTAGAGAAATTAAAGCCAAAGATTGAATAATCGTATGGAGATCAAATCATACAACTGAATTCCAACAAACTTCTAAAAGGACTAATCACCCTATAGAATCTATTTGATTTTGATGATACAAATAATTGCAAATGGAAGTTTACCACAAAAAAAAGTGACTACTTTGAGATTGATGTAGGAGATGTAAGAAAATTGAAGGTGGGGAAATAAGTTTCCCAAAAGGATAAGGATTAATTGGTATCCTTATACAATAATTATGAAGGGGTTATGGCCTAGACCTATGATGATTTGAAAGGGTATGAATATGAGGTCATCTAACACACCATATATTTGATTGAAGGATCCAAGCCAGTCTACCAAAATCAAAGGCTAATAAACCCAAAAATTGATTCTCTCATGGATTAAGAACTAAGGAAATTTATCAACTCAAAGATTATATACCCAATTAAGCATTTGACTTGGGTATCCAATTTAGTTCCAGTAATAAAGAATGGAAAAATTAGGCTATGTGTAGACTTTAGAGACTTGAATAAAGCATCTCTGAAATATCAGTACCCCCTCTCTTCAATGGAATAGATCCTCTAGATGGTAGTGGGCATATAAATGTTCTCTCTACTAGATAAATTCTTAGGATATAACTAGGTATGGTTGAATGAAGAGGATACACGTAAAACCACTTTCACTACAAAGTGGGGAACCTTCACATATGTGAAAATGCCTTTCAGCCTCTCTAACGTAGGAGCTAATTTACATTGAGCCATAGATATAAATTTTAAGGGGATAATTAACAATATCATCCACATCTATCTAGATGATCTTACAGTGTTATCCAAGAATAAGGAAGAATATTTTGATCATTTGGAGAAATTTTTTGAGAAATGTCAAGAGTTTAGGGTATCCTTTAACCCCAAAAAATGTGTCTTCAACATTTCACAAGGTAAGATACTAGGGTACATGGTATTTAAAGGAGGCATCTCTATTGATCTAGATAGAGTGAAAGCCATTAGGGACTTAACCTTGTTAGTTAACAATAAGGGAGTCCAATCTTTCATTGGGAGGATTAACTTTGTTAACCAATTCATATTTGACTTCATGGGGATGGTAAGGCCAATTAAATTGATGTTGAAGAAAGAACAAGATTTTAAATGGACCACTAAAGGAAGGATAGCATTTTATAATATTAAAGAATCAATATCCACTTCTCCCATGCTAATCAATCCTAACTTATCTCAATATTTTTTCATGTATGTTTATGAGAGTGAATGCAGCTTGGTAGTGTGTTAACTTAGAAATAAGACAAAGGGAAAGGCAAACATCCTATTAAGTTTTATTCAAGAACCCTATGTGGATATGATATTAAGTATAATTTCATTTAGAATTAGGATTTCAAAATCATTAAACTTCTCAAGAAGTTCAGACTCCTGGTGTCTAGGAGCAAGATAATGATAAATGTAGAGCATTATAGCATTAGAGAATAAATCATGGAAGGAGAAATCACAAAGAAAAGGACTAATTAAATCACTAAGATCTTATAATATGACATCAAATTTAGATCAACCAAGGTGATCTAAGGGAGAATACTTTGATATTATTTATCCCAATGCATTAATGCCCCAATAGATGAGCAAGGTATACTAGAGACAATTTTAGTGAGTTAGTATGAAACTAACAACTCCTAAGTTATTGATAAACCCACTTTATGAAAATTAGTTGGCATTCAAATAATATCCCCATGCACAAAAAGAGATTCTATAGATTGCAAGGAGCTAGTTATATACTAGTCTAGGGAGTCCTTTTCAAAAGGAACTTTAATGGAGAACTACTTAGGTGTGTTGGCAACCACTAAGCTAGTAAGATCCTACAAGATATGCATTCTACCCCTCCAAGTGGACATTTCCTAGTGAAAACAACTATAACTAAAATCATGTGTGTTGGGTACTAATGGTTGAACCTATTTTAAAATGATCATTAGGTAGTGAAAAAATTCCAAAAATGTTAGTTTTTTATAGGCAAGTGAAAGAATTCAGCCATTTCATTGAACTCCATTGTGACTGATAAACCTTTCACCCAATGGGTCTTAGATTTCATTGGGATGATCAATCTCATGTCTAGCATAGGACATAAATGGATGCTCATAGCCATGCACTACTTCATGAGATGGGTTTAAGTAGCCCCTTTGATAGAGGCAACTAAAAATGTGATCCTCAACTTACTAGAGGAACTAGTGGTAAGGTTTGACCCTCCTAAAACAATCATATCAAAAAATGCAAAGGCCTTCTTCGATTCAAGTATTTTAGAGTTCACACTCAAGAATGGCATTTTCTTGAAAACTTTATCCAAATACTACATGCAAGGGAATGGGTTAGTCAAATCAACCAACAAGAACCTCATAAGGTTAATCAAGATGACGCATGTTATCCGACAAAGGGAGTGACAACATTATTTGAAAATAGCTCTATGGGATAATTAGATCACTCATAAGTATATTTTAAAAACATCCCCATGTGAATAAGTATATGGTAAATAAGTGGGCATGCCCATCTCAATGGAAATTACCGCTTTACTATTGTTGAAAGTTTTCAAAATAGTGGAAAATGGAGAAATGGAGGTTAGGTTAGTAGAATTGCTTAGTATTAAAGAAGTGAAAAAATAAGTCAGTGATCCTAAGATCAATAAACAACATGTAGTTAAGATATGGTTTGATAAGAAGGCATCTAACCTAGGTTTAAAGTCAAGATAGTTAGTCCTGAAGTATGATAAATAGGACATGAAGCTAGGTTAGCATGTAAAGTTTGATTCCCTATAGAGAGGACCCTTTCACATCATCAGTAATAGGAAGGGAAATGCATTTGAGTTGGTGGATGATGAAGGTAATTATGTAGAGGCTTTATTTAATAGATTCCATTTGAAGCACTTTAATTTATTTATCATCTTACCTTGTACATAGTCAGTTAGTTTCCTTATTTTGTTTTTGTTTCATTTCAAAAATAAGTGTCATTAGCACAAATTGATGTCTTGGCTCCCCTTATTTTGAATCATCTCTGATAGATGGTTATCTAACCCACTCCCCTTAAAATTAATGTTTAGGCACCCCCAATTATATGATCTCTGGTAAGGATCACCACAAATCTTTTGTGAGTGTCTCCTAAAGCATTGGTGCCACCCTTCTCATTTATTGGCACCCAAATTCAAAATGGCATAAAAGTTTTTAAGAGCATTGATTTGAGTAAAACATCCTGAGTAGAGAATTATGCTAAGAATTTTGAGTAAAAGCTAGTATCAAGTGTTTTTCAAAGGTTATTTCATGAGAATTACAAGATGGAACATTTTGGGTCCTCATCTAGTGGTGGACATCCTAAGAAACAAAGATCTCATGGATCAGATGGTCATAGATACCTTCCACCATAATTTTTAGGAAGCAAATCATATGCTTCCACCCCTACATAGGTAAATCCTTTTATACCAAATGTAAAGAGTGTCATCAAGGGATGTTTTAGGTACCTCATACTATTCCTCAACTATGTAGACGGGATCTTTGATCCCAAATTGACCAAAAATACAAAGAGATTGAGGGAGGGTGCTCACACTCGCATGATCATAAAGTTTCAAAAAAACAACTTTGAGTCATTCAATTTCAAGATATGGATTTATACCCTATCTCAATACATGGTTCCTCTCATGCACCTATGCCTAGATATTATTTCTTTATGTGTAGAAAGGTATAATGCCACCACTAGCATTATCATAGGTAACCACCTAAGTGTGGACATCAGTATCAATGTATTGAGGGAGATGTTCTAAATCCCTAACAATCCCAGCACATACATCTATGATATGGAGAGATTTAAAAATGTATGGTACATTCATGTGTATAAATGTTGCCTCTACCCATCGCTCTCTTGAGATTTATGGCATAATATATGAAAGACACCCTCTTTATGTTATGCTCATCTTCAGAATGGACACAGACATCAATGTCCATGATTTCTAGTTGGGTTCAATATTCCACTTGAATACTATGAGTAGGGAGAAGGCCTACAAAATGGACTTTGTGGACACCATTACTGATATCATTCATAATTGGCTGGAAAAAATTTCATTTCATAATACCTTCAGGTATTCCTCTTTCCTTCTCCACCTAATCCTATACTAGAGCTCTTGATTCTTTTTGTCATACTTCATCATCAATGCAATTAAGATGGGAATGAATATAGTGATCCTCATATTTACATGGACCGACATTTTTTTGGCCACATAGGATTATCATGAATTTATAGAGTACTTTTTATCTCTAGTCCTAATTGACCTTAGTCAGGAAGCCATTATATTCCAAATGATAGACTGCTAGAGAGCATGGCTCACTAGCTATAAAATTTTAGTTTATTGGTTATTTTGATCCCATTTTACATTTATTAAGGTCTATGGATTTAAATAGGATCCATTTTGTTTCCCATGCATGCTCATAATTAAGAGCTTTGCCCTAGAGTTGGCATGCCAACTCGATGTGGTAGATTTGGTGTATAGTATGATCTACAAAAAGAGGTCCCTTTATGATGTCCCATTTTTTAGAGGAGGAATTATACTTATAAGGATTTCATAGGAGCATCTACATATGCTCAAATTGATAGAGCTTGACTTGGATCAGATCAATGATCAATGAAATTATGACCTACCTAGCCACATCACTGATCTCAAGATGGCCTCCCCCTTCAATGATGAGCCCTAACCATACTTTGAAGAATTAAATTTACCAATGGAGGATGAAATTAAACACTATGTTTATCTCTCCAAATTCCCCTCAGACACCTACCAAACATGGGAGTCTTTATATAAACCAGCCCAAGATTTTGATCCCATGAAGCTTATAACCAAGGGTCTAAGAATGTAACTCATTTAGAGGGGATGAAATAAGAAAAATATGGAAGCCTATTGGAAACATAGGCAATAAATTTTCTAGAGTAAGCTAAAATCTAAATATCTTAACTCTGATGAGTAATTTGAGAACCTCTAAGATGAGCACCATGAATAAGAAGCTCAAGCAAAAGAAGTTTCAGTGGAAAAGAAGATGCCCCCTTAGGAAAAGAGGAGTCTATTATGATTTAGAGGCCTACATATTATCCCCTTCCTCTATATTCAACTCCCCAATAGTAGGGGTAGGCCACTTCAAGGTAGGGTCATCTCACCCTAGCTATAAGGTGAAATATTTCATCCCTCCTCCTGAGCCCAAATAGAAGAAGGTATGATTTTCTCACCCTCTCCTTTCCACTTCTTCTTCATTATTTACTTCATCTTCACCTTCCACTATTTATACCATGCTTATGCCACTTTCTATTACTCAGCCAATCACCACACCTGCACCACTCTTCACTCTTATGCCTTCATCCACCACAAGTATATCTATCATGGTGTAATCTCTTGCTACCCCTTTTTTTGGCCTCCCACCTTTCTTGCCTTCCACATTGACCATTTACCCACTCATCCCTAAGGGAATATCATCCATGACTTCATATAAGCAAGTGACCATTCCTTTTTCATTTCCACAAGGATCCCCCTTCATGGGGGAATTAATTCAATCATAATAGTAGTTCCACTAGTAGTTGGAGACTACAAAAAAAGCTCAATAAGCCTAAGAAGAAAAGAGAAGAGGAAAAGTGGCCAAGTCCTTGATGACACCACACATGCAGTCATTATTTAACCCTACACAACAATATTTGATGATTATACACATGATTCCAAAAATAATCAAGCATAAATAATATATTCAAAAAGGGGATTACTCAATATATAACATTGGCCTTAACCTCAACTAGTCTAGGCCACATGGCAGGCTTAAACTAATGGAGAAGACCCAAAAGTCTATGATAATGGACTATCTCAACGTAGGTCATCAACTAGATAAAAAGGAGTAATAACTCACAAGAGTTAAGGCCATCATTGATCACCTAAATATAGAGGTCAAGGCCAAAAACATAGATCTCACAAAGATGAGGTCTGACCTACAAAGTCACATCACATTTAAAATCTTCTATTTAGAAGCTAATCAAAGGGCCTAGCTGTAAATCTAAATAGTAGATCTAAAGGCTGAGATTGATGGACTAAAAAGGGAAAAGGCAACCATAGAGAATAAGCTAAAAGAACAATAAATAGATCTCACATAGACCCATAAGAGTCTCTTAGACTCTACAAGCACATAGAAATATATACAACAAGAGTTCTCAGGCCAATGACCAATAGATCTAGTAGTTGAAGAATGACCTTGACACTAACTCCCAAAATGTAGACATCCTCCTAATGATCTAGTAATTATTGTCTCATACTAGGAGAGGATAAATAATATAGCCTCAAACTTGAAGCCATCACTTGGGTTTATTATGGACTCATAGCAATTGAGTAGACAAGTAAGCGCATCTATGGATTACGTCCTCACCTTCATATCCACCAAGGTCTAAGATTCATAGTTCCTATTCCAGAAACTATATAGCATGATAGATGGAATACTCTAAGTAGTAGGGGTGGATGATATAAGGTAAGAAGTGGTCAAGGTTAATGAATTCCTAAGTTGAAATAAGGATGCATCAAAATACAAGGCATTTTTGAATGCCTTGAAGCAAGTGGTTCGAGACATAAAGGGAGACATTGAATAGTTGGTCTAGTTAGGACTCCCCTCCCTATTCCTCATAAATAACACAATCCTCTCAGAGGACAAGATAAAAGAGTTGATGCTCATGAAGTATAATGACCAAAACATCTTTACAGCTTTAGGTCAATCACCAAGCATCTCCAAGGTGGAGACCATTTTAGAGCCTCTTACCCAGCTATAATTTCATATGCAAGTGGTTGTGAAAGGTTTAAGCAGCATCTCCTTCAAGGAGATAATTGATTTGGATAGAGCCTTTGAGGGTCTAAAAAATAATAAACACCCCATAGATGAAGATTGGAGGCCTTTGAAGGTGGCTCTTTAAAAATTATAAGTTTTATGTACCTTGCCTTTTTGTAGTTTTAATTTGACTAATTTAAGAAACTAGATTTTTTTGGTTCTTCCATCCACAAGCAAATTCCCATACAAATCACCAAGAAATGTGTATTAGATACACATTTTTAATTTTTTTTAGGCATTTGGATTTTTATCATGGACATGCATGGTGAGTCAAATAGTTTTAGCATCAACCTCTTCTTTCTTGGGCTCCCCTTTTTATTTTTGGCTAAGTCTCAACTCCTTTTGTTAGTGCCCTATTGCATCCCCATTTTCATTATTTTTAAAAGAGTTCTTATCTTCCTTAGGAGTAACACCAACTCACCATGTGGCATCATAGCACTCCTCAAGAGTGAAGGGTTATTTTATTAGAGCTTTGAGGTGCACTATTAGTCGATGAAATAATAGGTGGGGCCCACTATGTAGGTATAAATAGAAGAAATCAAACATTTTATGTGGAATCATGGTGATTATTTAAGGTAAAACTTTTACTATCAGAGATTTAAGTATGACATTGGTTGAAGAAATAATAGGCAGGGCCCACTATGCAAGTATAAATAGAAGAGAGAAAACTATCCACATGGCATCATGGTACTTATTTAAGGCAAAGATTTTGATTTTTATAGATTCAATTTGTGCCATTGGATAGAAAAAGTGGGCCTCATATCTAATGAGAATTCTAGAGGTAGTTCAGAGGGAGACACGTGTTGCCATAACACTTCTTCTAAGAATCATGGGAATCATGAGGAATGAAAGTTGTACCATATCTAGGATTTGAAGACTATTTTCACTCATGAGTCAAAGCTTCCCCTTTCAGTTGCAACAGCCTCATCATGAGTACAAGTGTTGGGTTGAAAGTGTCATTTCCTTATGAGGCCATTATGCCTATATATAGTTGGCTTATTTCTTTGATAAGAGGTTAGAAGTTAGAGAATAAAAATTGTTTTATGACTGTTATTAGAGAGCATCCATTATAATATCTTTAGTTTATAATAGGAATAACAATAATATTTGTTTTTATTTCAAGACCTTAGTAGGTGCCCCTTGTAAGAAGGATTGAATATTCTATATTTTCCATTTGGGATTTTTATATTTTGTTCTCCACTTAATAATGAAGTAGATGTGTTATTCTAAGTCAAATTAAGTATAATCGACTATTGTTTGTTTTTTTAATTTTCTACTTATAAAGTGTTGACTTTTGCTTATATTACAAACTTTAAATCATGCATAATCTCTTTTAAACGGTCTATAATGGTTTAAAGGTTCAAGTTATTTTATGTAATTTTAAGAATGGATACATAAAGAATTTTGGTACATTGCCTTAGTTTTATTTACATTTCCTTGGTACTCTTTTTCTCCCCAATTAATTTAAAAAGTCAGCTTATAAAATCCTAGAGTTCACTTCATAGATCGCAATTTTAGTCCCACATCTATAAAGCTTCCCATAGTAAATTGTTTGTTGAGAATAAAATTTAGGCATCAACATGTCATATTAAAAATAAAATAAATACAAAGACAAATTATAATGCTAAAAAATATATCACAAATGTTAATAATTCACATTTTACAAATTTGCTATAAAACATCACTAACACTAATTATCATTACAATAAATCATATGATGTAAAAATAACCCCTACAAATAGAATAATCATAATAATATCAACTTGACATAAATCAAATAAGCATCCATCAAAACTCATCAAATTTGGTTTGATTAAGGTTTATTTATTTATATAATTATTTTTGTAACGACCACTAAAAGTGGGTTGTTACAATCTTAATTCATTCCAAACACACATTTTATTGGTATTTAATCCCATTTTTTATTGTTTCAATATTTCAAATACTTTCCTCAAGTCATGTGCATGATTTTCTCTTTCCTTGGACTTACCCAAAATATCATCTATATAATCTTACAAGATGTCATACAAATAGTTATGAAATATATTCATCATATCTATTTGATATGTGTCTCATGAAATATTCAATCCAAAAAGCATATCCACATAATAAAATATACATTGAGGTATTATAAGATCAATCTTATGTTAATCAGTAATATTAATCTTGATTTGATTATCCATTAAAAATGCATCTATAAAGGAAAGCATCTCATGCCCAGCAATAAAATCAGAAGTCATATCAATATTAGGAAATGAAAAGCCATCTTTGGGACATGCCTTATTTATATCTCAAAAATGCATAAATATCTTAATGCCTTCAAATGGTTTGACAATGAGCACAATATTATAAATTCACCTAAAGTAATCAATATGTCTAATAAAGCCATCATAAAAAAATAGATGTTTTTATTTAACCAACATGTTAGAAAAATATACATAGGGTAAAACAAGGAAAATCTACATGATTTAATTTATTCAAAAGAATATTACATAGTATGATGTTTAGGTTTTGCATGATTATATTCTTATTTTCATATAATATTTAATAAGTTTGTATATAATAACTATTTGATGGGTCCAACTACATGTTATATTAATTATCCTATCTAACATTCTTAACATAGTGAATTAATACTAACATTAATTATTAACATAACCTAAAATTAACTCATTTTCTAAAGTGGGTATCTTACTAGGAGATGCATGCCCGAACTAACATTAAGATAATTTGGATCACAAGACCCAAAAAATCCCCTTAATCCAAAGGGGGCTAAAATATTATCAAGAGTAAATGAATGTGAAGCCATCCAAAAATATATATCATAACTTGTAAACTATCCCTTTGTATATCCTAGTACTAATCATTCAATGTCACTTTGTAAAGCTTGATCTAACACAAATATGAGCATCATTCTAAGTATTTTCATTCATCAAATCATTTTTACGTATACTACAATATGATCATAATCATAAGAATACTCAACCACATTAATCCTTGTATCAATGATAATTTAATATCTTTTTATGGCTACCACATCTCACTTGATACCTAATAACACTGACTACTTTGGAAAGACTACTAATGTTATCTATTGTTGTGGGTTTTATGCACACCTTAGAAAGTTTAAATGAGTTAGCCTCTAATTTTTTTGGATCTATATGGAATAAGGTTCTAATCCAAGGTGTGAGTTTCAAGTATGTGGTTAAAACAACCAAGGGGTGGTATAGAAGGTTGAGCCTATGGGTTGTTTAACCAAATTTTATGGATGGATATATGGAATTCTATAAAAGGGTAATCACTAGGTGAGTTGGATGGGAGGAAAATTATTATATGGTAGGTAGATCTCAAATAAAATTAGAAGAAAAATAAATTGAAGGCATGAAATAAGGTTTTGTGTTCTTGAAAAGTAATTTCTAAGGTTGTTTCTTTGGTGGACAAGTATCTCCAAAACCCATGTTTGTTGGTTGTAGCTTTTACACACTCACTAAAAAGAAAATTTAGAAGTTTAGGATAACAAATTTAGGATGATTAATGATCTCAACTAAAGTTTACTCTTCTTATAGTTACTATTTCATGCCCTTATATAAGATATTAAATTTCAGACTAGGAAGTTATCTAAGGTAACTATGACTCACACCTAGAAGGCTATATCAAAAGAGATACATCTATACACTTTGGATTGTCAATTAAAATTTGTACAACTAATTAAATCAATGAAACCTATCAATACTCAATTGATATTTCAAATCTAATAGTACTATAGATTGATAAAGTAATTAGATTCATATATAGCATTAGCACACTTCAAAATTATTGAATTAATACAAACAAAAAAACTTGAAATTCTTTAACACAAAGAGGGAAGAAGAAAGAACAAACACAATTGCATGACAATCAATTTATTTATCTCTTATTGGAAATATTGTCATTGATATCAAAGGTCTAGTATTACTGGTGATAAAGGCCCCATTGCATTGGCTAATGTGAGTTAATATTTATTTAATATTGATGAATATATTTTTGGTTGCATATGAGACAAAATAAGGGCCCATGGAGAAGTTGAAGAGCCACAGGGTAAAGACAATAGAAGGATTGGATGAATTTTCCCATGAAGAGTCATCTTGGGGAATACCAAGAGTCATCAAGTGAAGACAAAAGAGTAAGGGTGCAATTTCTCATGACGGGACACTTTAAGGAATATGAAAAGTCACCAAAGATAAGGACAAAAGTGGGAAGGATGTTTCGGTCATGAAGGGTCACCACATGACTTTTTAAAGGCTTGAATATGAAAGGTCATAAAATTTTGGCACCATTTTCCATGAGGATTGAAGGGTCACAAAGGGGGAAGGCCAAAGATCATTTGGAAAGCTATAAATAAAGGATTGAGAAGCCATTTGTAATATGGAAGATAGAGCTTGATTTGATATTGTAATATCTAGCTTAGAAGAGCAATTGTGAGAGATGAATATGATTTGTATTTGTTATATCTAGCTTAGAAGAGAAAATGTGAGAGAGAGGAAAGAGATGTATTAAACTATCATTTGTTGAGATAGTAACATTGAGAGATAGGTGTGTGGTATACACAAAGGGGTTGGTGCTCATGTTGGTTGGTGCTCACAAATTGTTGTTGGGTTGGTGCTCAGGAAGGGGGTTTGAAGCTCCTATGGGTTGGTGCTCATGAATTTTAGCTAGGTTGGTACTTGGCAAAGGGGTATGGTGCTCTTGTGGGTTTGTTCTCATGAATATACTTGAGATTGTTCTCTATGTTTTTCCCCACATTAGGTTTCCACGTTATATCTGGTGTCTCTCTCTATCTTATGTGATGTTTATTGTTTGATTTTTATTACATATATTGAATATTTGATTAAGTGGAATTTTATAAATGGAAAGTTTTATAAGATATGTGATATACTGATTCACCCCCCCTCTCAATATATCCTGTGCTTAACAATTGGTATCAGAGCAGGTTCCTTCAGAAAGGGTTTAACAGCTTGAAGGTAGATCAAGGAAAAGCACAAGATGGCCAAGAAACAAAAGAAGGAGAATCAAGAACTAAAATTTGTGGTTGAAGCTCTTAAAGAATAGGTGTGTATCTTGGATTCTAAGTTGGCTATAAAAGTAAAAGAAAATAAGATATTTATTCAGGATCTTAAGAATCAGTTTGAGGTTGCAACTTCAATGTTAACATCAAAAGAAGAAGAGTGTAATAAATTAAAGGTTGAGTTAGGTTCTTTAAAGGATAATCATGAGAAGCTTATACTCAAGGTTGAAAAAGAGCATGAAATATTAGTCCAAGGAAAGAAGGATGCAAGTTTTGCAGGCAAATCAAAGAAGCCAATTAGGCAGCCCAATGCTTTCAAGTTTTCAAATTCTTTTCATGGCCATTGTTTTGTTTGTCATCATGTTGGTCATAGGGTAAGAGATTGTATGAGAAGAATCAGTGAGTCAAAGGGAGATCTCAGTCACATTCAAGAAAAAGGTATGAGAAATATTGTTTGCTTTTGTTGTCATGAGGTTGGCCATATTGCTAGATTATGTCAAAATAAAGTAAAGAGATAATCAAAGTATGTCAAAGGTTATAGATCCCCTAAAAGATATGATAAGGGTCAAATTAAGGTTTGGAGACCTAAAATAGTAAAGGTTTATTAGGTCGAGTTCAATAATAAAAATGAATTACTTACTATAGTAGATAAAGAATCAGATAAGAAGGATTGTGTAAAATCTCTTGTTACATTTGAGTATGAGCTTTGTCAAGATAAGATAGTTGTAAAAGTTGAGAAAAAGAAAAAAATCATAAATGATAAGGCTAGTAGGTCAAAAAGGTTAGACATGCTTAAATATATTCTAAAATAAAAACACAAGAAGATCAAGGAAGAAATAGAGGAGATGTGGGAATCTCCTAAGACTTATTTCTAGAATCCTATTGTGTGGGGTGTCTCTTCTAGGCTTCAAGGAGACACTTTTAAGAAAAATTGAAGCATGGTGGATGCTATTGGGTCTTAGATATATTACATGACAAGAAGGTGAGTTGGCAGATTATTTTGTATATCTTTTGAGGGAATATATTTTTAAAGAAAATTTTGCATCAGTATTATGGTTTGAGGCTATTAGAATGATTCTTGCATATGCAGTGTTTCAAATGATTATGTTCATAAGAAATTAGAATGTTGAAAAGATCTAATAGTTTTAGAAAGAATGAAAAGGATACTCATGCAGATTCAATCAAGGAGGATCAGAGTTTCAAAGCTCCATTCATTAGTAAGAAGGTTCAGACATGTTCATGGCAGAAGAAATAACTTGAAGATTCTATGTTGGTACAAATAGATTTGCATGTAAGAAATAAAGATCAGCCATGGTTTGTTGCTAGTAGACATTTGAGGCATATGAAAAGAGATAAGAGTAAAGAAGATCAATGGTGGCATAGTGAAATTTGAAGATAAAACCACTACCAAGATAGCTAGAAAAGGTATTTTAAGTTTGGATATGAGTAGAACCAAAGCTAAGAATGTTTTGTAAGCATAATATTTTGAGTGTAAGTTAAATATGTGTTCAAGGATACGCTTTAAATTTTCAAGTGAAAGGTTGTGAGATTAGAAGGAAATATTCAAATGAATTGATTGCAAATTCTCAAAGGATAGGCAATGTTTTAATCAGATATCTTCTCAACGACATGCAAGTTGAGTTGGGAGTAATTTATATTACTTCCTACCATTGATGTTCAGAATCAAGTGAGGTGGAGCTATGTGTTAGCTCAAGGTAGGCCCTTTGCCATTGATATCAAAGGGGGAGAATAATAGGTATAGGTACAGGTGCAAAAAATAGGTACAAGGAACATGGACAAGTTACTACAATAAGGGGGAGTTATTGTATGTTTTTAGATGATAGTATGTGTAGGTAACATGTTATGGTAGTTTCAAGATTGAGGTTGCCATCAATGACAAAGGGGGAGATTGTTGTAAATATTGTCATTGATGTCAAAGGTCTAGTATTATTGGTGATAAAGGCCCCATTGCATTGGCTAATGTGAGTTAATATTTATTTAATATTAATGAATATATTTTTGGTTGCATATGAGACAAAATAAGTGCCCATGGAAAAGTAGAAGAGCCATGAGGTAAAGACAAAAGAAGGATGGAATGCATTTTCCCATGAAGAGTCATCTTGGGGAATACCAAGAGTCACCAAGTGAAGACAAAAGAGTAAGGGTGCAATTTCTCATAAAGGGACACTTTAAGGAATATGAAAAGTCAACAAAGATAAGGACAAAAGTGGGAAGGACGTTTTTGGTCATGAAGGGTCACCACATGACTTTTCAAAGGCATGAATATGAAGGGTCATACATGTTTGGTGCCATTTTCCATGAGGATTGAAGGGTCACAAAGGGGGAAGGCCAAAGGTCATTTGGAAAGCTATAAATAAAGGCTTGAGAAGCCATTTGTAATATGAAAGATAGAAGTTGATTTGATATTGTAATATCTAGCTTAGAAGGGCTATTGTGAGAGATGAATATGATTTGTATTTGTTATATCTAGCTTAAAGGAGAAAAGGTGAGAGAGAGGAAAGAGATGTTGTATTGAACTATCATTTGTTGAGATAGCAACATTGAGAGATAGGTGTGTGGTATACACAAAGGGGTTGGTTCTCTTGTGGGTTGGTGCTCACAAATTATTGCTAGGTTGGTGCTCGGAAAAGGGGTTGGTGGTATTATGGGTTGGTGCTTATGAATAGTTGATGGGTTGGTACTTGGCAAAGGGGTTTGAAGCTCCTGTGGGTTGGTGCTCTCGAATTTTAGCTAGGTTGGTACTTATCAAAGGGGCATGGTGCTCCTATGGGTTTGTTCTCATGAATATACTTGAGATTGTTCTCCATGGTTTTTCACACATTGGGTTTCCACATTATATCTGGTGTCTTTCTCTATCTTGTGTGATGTTTATTGTTTGAGTTTTATTGAATATCTTGAATGTTTGATTAAGTGGAATTTGATAAAGGGAAAGTTTTATAAGATATATGATATACTGATTCACCCCCCCTCTCAGTATATCCCATGCTTAACGTCTCTTCCTATATATTCATCCAAAACTTTAACCCTTTAAAAAGAGGTTTATACATGTATATAAATAACTTGGGCTAGGGGTCAACTCGTCCTCTGGGTTTAATAAACTTTTGATTACATCTTGATTGACTAGATCATAAGTCTCAGTTACATCTCATAACTTATAGTTATTTCAAACATGTAATGTGTGCATGTTGGTAAAAATGATTTAATTATTTGCAATATGGATGTAAGTATGACTTAACTATTTTTTGTAACTTCTACATGTAGAATTATACAATAATAGCCTTTTATCTTTGTGTTAAATCATTTCTTGCTTAATATTTCTCAAAACTATTAATGGAACTAAAGTTGTGTTTATGTTTGAGGACGTGGTGACTGGAGATGTGTTTGGTGATCCACTCATTGGTTGAACTATATTTACAATTGAATTTCAACTATGAGGTGGCATTAATCTAGTTATTAAACCAAAAGGGGTTATAGTTAGTGACAGTGTTGTTATTGACACTATAAGTGGGGTCTGAAGAGCATAACTAGTAGGTGGCACTGATGTTTCTTTCTTCTTAGCATCCAAATATTGGTAATATTTATATGCATTATCATTTTATGTAAGAATTAAGTCCATGTCAATAATATTAGTCTTAGTCTCCCTTCTTATTTGTTCTATCAATCTTGTATGTTATATCTTAGTGGCTCAAAATCCAACCTAGAAAACTTCTACCATTATTACCTTTCTCCTTGCCATGTTAAAATTAGCTTCAATGTCCTTAAATATCAATCCTTGTAAACTTTTTTTGAAACCATATAATACTTGATGAATCATTTGGTCAAAATTAGCTTACACTACCAGCTTCCCTCTATTATCTTGGAATGTTGTTAATTCAAGATTAGTTGAAATTTCCTCTACTTAATTTTCTTATTCGACTAGCTTATTTACAAGAGATTTTGAAGATGACACCCAATCCTAGGCCTCCTATGTTTTGATTAGATTTAAATTTAATTTATTTTATGCCTCTAGAGGGGTTATCAGGTCTAGGTGGTTGAATGTCTTATTAGGGGTGTAAAATATCAAGAAGTTAAATTTTTTCTCATTTTCTCTAAGAATCTTAAGCAATTTGTTTATTGAATTCACATGAAGAGCCAAATTGACTCTCAAATAATGAATTTAATCCAAAATCTCATATAATCTAAGTGACTCATTTTCTACATCCTATTTAATACCATGGGGGGTTCATATAACCTATTGCTTCTCTTTGAGAGTTTATAACTCTTATTTTAGCTCTTATCTGGCCATCTCCATTCCCTCATGTATAGTAAGGACTACTTCAATATGGGTCTTTGTATAGGACTTGAGGTCCTCAATATATGGGGACTAACCCTTCTTCATGTTCTACCTCTTTGAAAAAGAATAAACTTCTTCCCTTTTCTCTAAAATCAAACCCATACTAGAACTATCTTTGATCTTTCTATTTTTGACCCTCTGGACTGATGTTGTAGCCTTGTCAAAAGTGAGATTATTGTCAGAATCATAGTAATCTTCAGATTTGGCCTCTTAGAGTCTAAATCTCCTAACTCCTTAGCCCAATCTAGAAGAGTGATCTTTAAAGGATTTGAGGGCTAATATTTTAGTTTTACATGCTCCTTAGGTTCATGTTTAGGTTTAGAATAGGGTTAGGAACTAAGGGCTAAATTATTTTAGACTAGTCTATTTTTTTAAAATGTGGCATTGGGTTCACAACATAGATTATTTGCTTTCTTATATCCCTCTTGGTTATGAATACTATTATGGTTAAGACTGGTGTTAAAGAAGGCAAAAGTAAACCCAATTAAGTAGAGGAAGAAACAATTTGGGTGATGGGTTGGCCGATGGTTAATATGGAATGGAATATGGTTAAAAATATGAAAATTGAAGAGAAGGTAAAGTGGTAATAGGAAAAGTAGTGGTTGGGTGCATGAAAAGGAGATTGATATAAAGATCTTACATAGGAATGAAGGTGTAGAAAATTGGACCATGGATGGTATAAATAATTGGTAATGACATTAAATGAAAAAATCCTAAGTGGGCTATGAAAAGAGAACCCTTATTATATAAATCATTGGTGAGAGGTGCCTTTGCTTCCAGTGCTTGTAAGCTTAAGACCTTGTCTTGTTATAACTCATCTTCATCCTCCTCTTATGTTATCTTACCTTCCAGTGAAGGTTGTGCCTCCTTGAGTGCTCTTGTGGATAGGGTTTGAGGTTTATCCCCATTTGGTTTCCTTTGATAACATCATGTTGTTCTCCCTACTTGTGGACTATTCACCTATTGGGGAAGATGAGGGGTAGTTATGTTATATGTTAGGGTGGTTAAAGTTGTTAGTTTTTATTCATTATAATAATATAAGAAAATTATCCCCATATATTCCTTTTTTGTGTTATCCTTTGCTTGAGTTAGCATGTCTACTTTTTCTTGTTTAACCTTCCTCAATTTAATAGTTGATTCTTAAACTAGAGGAGTTTGTTCCTCTTCTTCTTGTGTGGGGGTAGGTTTTTCTTCTTCCTCTTGTTGTTTTTCATGTCTTTCATCAAGTGATTCTTCACCTAATAAATATTATTTCTCCTATTATTGGTCCTAAGTAATGGATGGACCTTGGATGTCTTTTCCCTAGTCTTTTGGTTATTAATATGGCTTACCACTCTAGAAGTTAGAGGATATCAATCCTCCTGGTGGTGGGATATAAAATTTTGCTTGACTAAGTATGAGAGAGGGTTTAACTTGTATTAGCTTCAATAAGTCCTTGTTCAAACCCAGTGTCACTACACTTTCTTTCACTTCCTCATTAACCTTGGCATTCAATAATAGAAAGTCATGATCAAATGGTTTGTGTTAATATGAGAGGTCAAAGGTGTGGATCTTCTACTGGACTTTCCCATGGGTTCCCAATTCCTATGAGGGAGAGTGGCTAATGCATAAACTCTCCTCTCTTTTCATCTTCCCTAAATTACCTCCTTGTGGTGTACTTAATCCTTCTAATAGTGATATGGGAGTTATGGAAGGTAGGATTATTATTATTTGTCAACTCCTTATCTATACAATCTTTTATTTGGAAGGAAATATCTTATTTAGTTACCTTATTAGTAACAAACTTAGGAAGCTAAAGAGGATCCAACTTAAAGGTAGTAACCATGATGACAGTTTAGTTAGGGTAGAGCTAGTAGGCTCTAACATTGGTAAGTGTTTTGGCAATGCTTGGTGAAATCTTAGCCAAAGGTTGACCATGAATGGCCTTCTAGACTTGAAGGTAGAGGTACTATGAAATTATATTGATGTTCCTAACATATGAGTATATTTGAATGAAAGGGTAATAGTCACATATTTTAATCTTGATAACATCTGGGTTGTGACTCCATAGAACTCTATTGTGCCTATACATCATTCCCATGATTACATGTAATAGGTAAGACATCATATAAAATTTTCCCCCATGTGGCCTCCTATCTTTGTGTATAATTTTTTCTTGTATGTGGGTGCTAATTAATTCCCCTAATGTGTAGGTTCACTCAAAAAAATTGAGTAGGTCTAGCAAAGGAACCCATTCTAGATGCAAAAAGTGGATGCTTGTATGGCCTAAGAGTCAGTTCAATAATGTCATGACTATGTGAATCCCCATCCTAAATCAAGTGATAGGTACAAGATTATTAAAATGTTCTTTTATAGTGAATGTATCATGTATAAGGGTGGCCTTCTTCTAAGCGATAATGGTATGCAACCCAAATGTAACATCTAGGATAGGAAGACTCAAATAACTCATGATTATTGGATAGTTATCATGATGATGTCATAGTGATTTCATAGAGGTTATCTAGTGAGTAGATCAAGTGCCTTGATAATCTATGTGATATGACAAAGTGTGTAACATGCTTGTTCTAGTGTGCTTTATGTATGTTTGGTTTATCTTCAATATTGACATGGCTAGAGAGGATTAGATATGAATATGGTGATTTGATCATGTGAAAGAGGTCCCTAAGATGTTATCTATGATTAGAGAGCTTGTGTGCATAAGTGGAATTCATCTGGCTAATCATAGTTTTCATCTAGACACTTAGGGTCTAGTGGTATAAAATCTGAGTAGGTAGTTTGATGATGTCACCATTACCATTTGGGAATGAGTCAAGGGGAGTTGGTCATATGGTTGTGATCATAGTAGTCCTTATTTTTTATGTGTCATATCTCAATTCATGCATTGAATCATGATCAAATTTATGAGGGTGAAAAGTTATGTTCTTAGTTAAAATTCATATTTTTCCCATACTAGGCCAGATTTGTAGTTGGCTAGAAAGAGTTGAGTAAGCATGTTGATAAGGTCAGAATTCACATGCATGGAGGTGTTAGTACAAAATGATCATATGGGTTTATTCATTTTTTACTTAGTTTATTTGTGTTAATTTTTAGATTATCATCAAAAGATATACATATGCAATGTTAGGTTCCTAGGCAGTTTGACTATGTTTTCCAATACTTAGCCAATTTTGTAGTGTGGTAGAAAGAGCTGATTAAGTAGTTTGATAATGGAATATATTTCACATGTGTACATTTAATGATAATGTGATCATATGGGTTTGTTTAGTTTTGTACCTAGTTTATTTGCACTTAATTTTAGATCATGAAATGTAGTGAATCAAAAGTTATTCATATGCAAAGTTGGGCTCCTAGGTAGTTTGAATGTGTTTTTCTATAGCCGAATTTGCATAAGGCAAGAAGATTTGAGTGATTATTATGATGGTGTTATATATTTCATGTGTGAAGGTGTCAAGATAATCTGATCATATGGGTTTGTTCAATTTTGAGTATAGATGATTTACACTAAATTTGAGACCATGCGTTGAAGCACAAAAAAGTTATGTAGGGGAAAGTTGGTCTTCTAGACATATTTTAACATAGTTGTCTCTTTGATAGAAGTTTTTGAGAATGAATTTTAATGGCATTATATCTCACATGCATGAGGGTTCTGGAAGTTATTTGTCACATGGTTGGATTCTCCTTTAGAAGGAGATCATTTGGTCCAAGTTTGAGATCATGTGAATAAACATAGAATAAGTTTTTGAGGTGAAAAATAGCTACTCAGGCATATCGAAAGGGTCCCCATAGTAAATTATGAAAGTGTTAAAGCTCGAGCAAGATCAATGGTGCATGTTGCTTCAATAAGTTAGGAAGCAGTGAGATGAGGATAGGCACACAATGTTTAATGACTAAGAAAATGTATAGGATAATGATCCAATAGTTAGAAGGCATTCATACAAATTGATTGAATACTGAACATTGATCATTAAAGACCTAGTTGATCTATAGAGATTGACAGAGCACTTTGAGTCAACATTTTAATATTGCATGAGATTAAGTAAATGTGATAGATGTTTAACATTGGGCTTTTGTAGACTATGTGTTAAGGTTATAAAAATATTGATGGTGTGTATTCAATCTGAGTAGCTAGGACACGAGATGATTGTAAAGTGGTCAAAATTTAATTGTGACCGTTGTCATTTAAATATTTGAATTTAACATAAAAAACTAAAGCTATGTATTTCATCCATATATTTTGATAGAATTTAAATTTTTTGGCACAATAAAAATTAAAGATGAAGAGGACTCCATGATGCATATAATGAACCTAATTTAAATATTTGAAGTAAGTACAATCAAAGATATTGAGCCTAGAAGTTGACTATGTGTTTGTGCTTATTTTTTAAGTGACCCAAGATGAATGTTTGAGCTCATTTTGATGTTCTTTTGATGTCTCATAATGAATAAAATATTAGGGAGTGTTTTAGACTCTATGAGGATTCACTATTTGTATTTTAGAGGTGTGATAAATCTATCTTGAGTATGAACAATGCTTAAGAAATTGACTATATGCTTGATAATGGTGTTCCTATGTGTAAGTTATGTGTTTGAGTTGTTTGAGCATACACATAGGTGAACTAAGTTAATTGTGTTCATTTGAGGATGTTGAAGTGACATAAGGAGTGGAACCATGTATTTTGAAATGGTCCTTTGTTTTTATTTTGCTATAGCGAGTGTTAAAGGAGTGAATGGGTTCGCATGAGACCTATAAGGGTTACAAGGGCCTTATTAAAAGGTGTAGTTCCTTAAGGGTGATCCATAGATGATATGGCCAACCTATAAATATTGTATTAATCCATGTATTCATGTGAGATATTACTTAAGGGCTAAGACATGCCTAATGGCTAACCAAGGTAGTGATTATCAAGATTGATCTATAAATAGTGGAACTAAAGATGATAGGTTTTAGACTTTATGTGGGAGAATAATAAGTGATTGGAAAAAGGCTTGTGTGTGTGTTTGTGGAGATAAGGAGGGGTACAGTAACCTAAGGATGAGTTGAGAGTATAATATATTGAGGACTATTTGTATGACATGTTGGTCATAATTATATTGGCAAAATAGTGCACTTGTTATTTAAGTGTGAGTAAGGTAAAGTGTGATAAGTAGAGGCCCATCATCAAGTGTTGTTGACATTAGTTTAGAGGTGTATATGTTAATAGGTTTTGTTTTGGTATCTCAACATCTAAGGTGGTTTTACCCTCCTTGTAAGGTATAACTTGCTAAAAGGTTTGGTTATTATTGTAGCTCAGCTAGAAAGATGTTGTATCACCTTATGGTATTGTAATCTCACTAAATAGGTATTGGAGTTCCTTGATAATTCTTAGATGGTCTCAATTGGATATTATTATTATAGGATAGTATTTCAATTGTAGGTTCTAGTGTTTTTTATTCCCCAAGAGTTTTATCCACGTATGTCATGTGTTATGTGATTAATCTTGCAATGTCTCTCTTAATCATTACTATGAATGTTGTATATACTTCATGATTACTTGTGCTAACTAGTTAAGTATTTTTAAATATTAGAATTGAAGTTGGATTATTTTGTCTCACTAATTCACCCCCCCCTCTTAGTGATTGTACCTTTAATATTTTGTATCAAAGTGAGGTCTTTTGGCAAAAGCTTGATAGTTTGAAGGTGATCCAAGGTACAATGTCTAATAAGAATATTCAAGGTGGTTTCCCTAATAATCAAACACTGATGTTTAATAGATCCAATTATGTTTTTTGGAGTGCCAGGATGAGGGCATACATTATGTCCCTAGGTTTTGATGTATGGAAATCTATTATGGATGGTTATGTTGATCTTATTACTCCTCTATTTAGTGTTGCATATAAGAAGCTATTCGAGAAAAACTCTAAGGCAATGAATGCCATCACTTATGGTCTTAAAAAAATTGAGTTCACCAAAGTAATTAATTAAATAGTGACCAAGGAAATATGGGATAAATTGAAGACTATTTTTTAAGGAGATTCAAAGGCTAAGGTTGCTAAGTTGTAGACACAGAAGGAAATTTGAAAGTGTCAAGATGAATGAAGAAAATACTGTGGCATCCTTTTTACAGAGAGTTGATGAGATTATGAATATCATTATAGGTCTTGGAGAGAATCTTGAAGAGACTACTATTGTTCAAAATTTATTAATGCCACTATCCCCAAAGTTTGATCTAAAAGTATCTATTATAGAAGAGAGTCATGACCTTAGTTGAAGATGGATCAATTACATGGCACCCTTACTACCTATGAGATGAATAATATTGATGGTATGCCACCAAATAAGGAAGAAACATTCAAAATAGAGATAAAGCCTAAGAAGAAGTTCCAAGGTAAGAAATACAAAGAGGATGATATATCTAATATTGATGATGATGAACTAATTGCTTTGATTCCTAGGAAATTTAACACTGGCTTAGGGAAGTTTAAGGATAAACTACACTTAAAATGTGTCACTATGGAGAGATAGGACATTTTACTCAAAAGTGACCTCATAATCATGAGAATAAAGATGATGAAGAGCATGGTGAAGTCCAAGATGATGAAAACAAGACATATAGGAAGAAAGGTTTCATAAAGTATAATAACAAGAAGAGGTCCTTCAAGAACAAGAAGAGTCTTTACACCAAATAAGATTATAGCTCATTAGATGAGAGTGAAGTAAGTGACTCAGAATATGATCATGAATATTATGGTCTTATTGAATATTAATCCCTATTGATGGTTAAGTAAATAATTTTCTCACATCAGAAGGAGTCTATATGGAGTGATTCAGATGATGATGAAGATGAGGTGGACTGTGAGACTATTTTGATGAATACTCTTAAAGAACTAAATATTGAGAATATGATCAATAAGAAGATGAAATATAAGCTCAAGGACTATGAGGATCAAGTTAGTGTGTATGAGGCAATATTGAATGAATATGTTAAGGAGCATGAAGATATGATCAAACATCTTAGTTGTCAATTATAAATTATGTATAAAATCTTAAAAGATAAATAAGATGAATGTTCAATGTATGTTTCTAAAAATGAATCTTTGAAATCTAAGCTATAAATTAAATATAGCTAGGTGAAGACATATGAAAAGAGCTCATGTGATCTAGATAAAATTATATGTGGTTAAAAACATGCTAGTGATAAAACTAGTTTTGGATATGAAGAAAAAGAAAACAATGTTATTCAAGACAAGATAAAGACTAAAGTGAGCCAAGAAAATATTAATTTGAAGAAAAATCACTAGAAAATGACTAAATATGTTCGTAGAATGAAGACAAATCAGATCAAATAGAAAAATGTTATGAGGAATGCAAAATTCAATGGTTATTGTTTTACATGTAATCAATTTGGTCATACGGTTAGAGAGTGCAAGATATCTATTAGAAATGAATTTCCATGGGACTATGATGGGGGTAATTATTCAAAAGGTGTGAATATTATCAATTGTTTTAACTATCTTGATGTGGGACACTTTTCAAACCATTGACCACATAAGATTAGACAAGGTAAGTCCTCTTCAAAAAGGGGAGGTTATTTTGTTTTTCATGACATAAGACACATTGAAAATTATTATCTAAATACGGTAAGCCAAGATACATTTATTGTAAAAGATATGGTGTGATATAATTGTAAATAGAGAGGTCACATTTCTAGGTTATAAAAGCAAAGGCCTATAAGACAAAATAGATTTAATTAGGCTCCTAAAGTTTAAGGAAGAACTCAAGTTAACATATGGGAGCTAAAGGTGATAAGTGTGAGTCATGATGAGACTACAGGTCTAAGTAATTTGTTTGCTATGGTGGAGAATGATTTAGAAGTTGAAAATTACCAAGATGTTTTATTATCTACTCATGTTGAGAATGAACAAATCAAGCTCAAAGAGAAGACCAAGGTGTTGACTGAGGCCAGTCCTGAGGTATGTATGGATCCAAGTGAACATCCTACTATTGTTTAGCCTATATCATATAAAGAGCATCAATAGTCTTTGCCTAATGATGGCATTCTAAGCTAGAAGGAATATTCTCACAATTAAAAAGGTACGTAATGAATTTGTGTTGTCTCTATGTATTGTCAATTGAATCATAGAAGAAAAGGATAATGTTGTAGTGGATGAGGAAGTTGTTTCTCCTAATCCAAAGAAGAAGAAGAAGAAGAAGAAGAAGAACTATAAATATCTGATGAATAAGGAGGAGATAGAATATGAGGATATGTTTTTTTATAGCATTGAGGTATAGAGGGTATCTCTATCTATGCTTACTAAGAGACTCCTTTCAAGTGGAAAAGAAAGTGTTATTATGGTGTTTTTCAATTGGAGCAGTCTACAAGGTTAGATTAAAGGTTCCCAAATGGCATAATGAGATTGATGAAAATGTCAAGAAGTCTTTGGTGCTCAAAAAGGTCTATGCTTTTATTTTTGGTGTGTTCCAAGTGTTTTTGAGGTCTGAAGGTATGTATGTGCTAATTGAGGATTTTTCAAGTGCTCTTAGTTTATTTGTTTTTGGTTTAAATGCAAGAAAGACTAAAATGGGTTATAGGATGTATGGGTTCCTAAAGGTATGGAAGATCAATTTTTGGTTTATAAATGTATTATGGGTGTCTCCAAGTGTGTAATAAGTTTCATAGATGTGCATTGACCAAAAGGAGGTTTCTTGACCTTATTTGCTTTGAATTTCTAGGGTTTTGGGCTTTGCTAAAAAAGTGGTTTGCCTTGTGAATTGAGGTATGAAGCTTCTCAATATGTTAAATTGGTAAAATGGGTTATTCAATCAAGATTAATAGAGTTTTAAAGGTTTTTGGTTCTCAATTCATTCTTATTTTTGTCAATATGGAGGGCTAATTGGCTAGTAAGTTTGTGAAGGAAGTATGTTATAGATGATGAGCCTAGTGATGAAAATTGTTGTGCTTGAGGGGGAATATGAGAGTGATCCAAATATTATTTTTAGGTATTGAATATGTGTCTAATGAAATATGTGGGCTTTGCAAGTTCCATGTAGGGCTATAAGGAGGATAGATAGGCCTAGTTCGAAGAAGAATGGTTTTTGTTTAGTTTCTCCAAAAGATCAAGTTTTGTGTGTTTCAAAGTGAGTTCTCAAGGTGGTTTAGAGAATGTTTCCTATTTTTTTAGTGGCATGAATTTTTGTTTATGGTCCTTTTGGTAATTTGAGATAGAAGGCTAGTTAGCATGTATGATGGTTCTTAATGGTCTGTGGAGATCTGAAGATGCTTAGAAGGTGAAATTGCTTAGATTTATTAGGTAGAGTCCTTCTTAGATGATTCTTGTTGTGTTCCATCATATTTTTATGGTTTTTTATGTTATTTCTTCATTGGTTACAGTGCCTGGTTAAAGAGAGTGTTGGTATGGAATAAGAGGATGTTGTCAAGGCATGTTGAAGTAGGCTCAAGGTATGGGGAAGTTTGAATCATATTTATAAGATGGTTCTTTCCCATTTGATAGTATTTTTAGGTCCTTAGGATCAATTTGTTCCCACTTTTTCATTATGTCAAAGGGGGAGAAATTTCTTGTTGGGGAGAAAGTTCCTATTATGAGAGTGCTTTGAAGAGATAAAAGGTGAGCTATATATTTATAAATATGATGGTTGTTGACAAAGGGGGATATTTTTAGAGAGTTTTCATGATGATGTTATGGTGATGTCATATAAGTTCTTTGGTGAGTCGATGAAGTGCCTTGATAATCTATGTAATAATGACAATGTGTGAAATGTGCTTGTTCTAGTGTACTTTATGTATGGTTGGTTGATGTTCAATATTGACATGGCTAATGAGGATCAAGGATGAGTATGGTGATTTGAGCATGTGCAAGAGGTCCCTAAGATGTTATCTATGCTTGGAGATCTTGTGTACATAAGTGTAATTCATCTGGTTGATCATAGTTTTTATCTAGACACTTTGGGTCCAGTGGTAGAAAATTTGAGTAGGTAGTTTGATGACATCACCATTAACATGTGAGAATGAGTCAAGGTGAGTTGGTCATATGGTTGTGATCATAGTAGTCCCTATTTTTTATCCACCAGATCTCAAGTCATGTGTCAAAGCATGGTAAAATTTATGAGGGTGCATAGTTTGCTTCTCAATTAGAATTCATTATTTTCCCATAGCCAAATTTGTTGTTGTCTAAAAAGAGCTGAGTAATCATGTTGATGAGGTTAGAATTCACATGCATGAATGTGTCAGGGTAAAATTATCATATGGGTTTGTTCATTTCTTTGCCTAGTCTATTTTTATTAATTTTTAGATCATGCAATTTAGTGTATCAAAAGATATGCATATACAAAGTTAGGCTCCCAAGTAGTTTGACTAGGTTTTCCCATACTTAGCCAATTTTTTAGTGTGGTAGAAAGATTCGAGTAATTAGTTTGATGATGAAATATATTGCAAATGTAGAAGTTTTAGAAGAAGGTGATCATATGGGGTTGTTTAATTTTGTAACTAATTTATTTGTGCTTAAATTTATATCATGTGATGTAGTGTGTTAAAATTTATGCATATGCAAAGTTGGGCTCCTAGGCAATTTGATTGTGTTTTCCCATACTTAGCCAAATTTACATAAGTCAAAAAGAGCTGAGTGAGCATTATGATGGTGTTATATATTACACATGTGAAGGTGTCAAGACAATCTAATCATATGGGTTTATTTAGTTTTAAGCATAGATGATTTACACTAAATTTGATATCATGCATTAAAGCATGACAAAAGTTATGCAGGGTAAAGTTTGTCTTCTAAACATATTTTGACATAGTTGGATCTATGGTATAATTTTTTGAGAAGACATTTTAATGGAATTATATCTCACACATGCAAGGTTTCCAAGAGATATTTGTCACATGGTTAAATCTTCCAATGGAAGGAGATCATTTGGTCCAAGCTTGAGATCATGTGAGTAAGTGTAGAAAAAGTTATAGAGGTGAAAAAATGGCTACTTAGGCATATTGAAAGGATCCCCATAGTTATTTTTGAAATAGTTAAAACTTGATCAAGATCAATAATGCACATTGCTCCAAAAAGTTAGGAAGTAGTGAGATGAGGATAGGTGCATGATGTTTAATGACTAAACAAAGATATAAAATAATGATCCAATGGCAAGCAAGAATTTTTATAGATTTATCAAATGATGAGCATTGATCATTAAAGACCTAGTTGATCCACAAAGATTGATGGAGTGCATTGAGTCAACATCTTAAGATTGCACAAGATGAGGTCAATGTGAAAGATGTTTGACATTTGCCTTTGGTGGAATATGTAGTAAAGTTATAACAAGATCTATGGTATGTATTCTATCTGAGAAGTGAGGACATGAGATGATTGCAAAGCAGTCAAAGTTTAACTATGACCATTGTCATTTAAATATTTGAATTTAACATGGGAAAAACTAGATCTCTATATTTTGTCCATATCTTTTGATAAAAGTCAAATTTGTTGGTGTTATAAAATAAAAGATGAAGATGAGTCCATGGTGCATCTAATGAACCTAATTTTAAGATCTGAAATTAAGTATAGTCAAACATTTTAATCCTAAAATTTGACTGTGTTCATGCTTATTATGCAACTAACTTGAGAAGAATATTTGAGCTCATTTTGATGTTGTTTCAATGTCTCATGATTAATTACTACTAAGGAGTGCTTTAGACTCTGTGAGGATGCTCTATGTACATTTTGGAAGTGTGATCAATCTATCTTTAGTATGAATAATGTTGTTGACTATATGTTTGGTAATGGTGTTCCTATATGTAAGGTCTATGTTTGAGTTGTTTGAGCATATGCAGAGGTGAGATAAGTTGAATGTGTTCATTTGAGGATGTCTAAATGGACATAAAGAGTGGGCCCATGAGTTATAAATTGGCCTTGTATTCTTATTTTTCTTGTGGGAGTGCTAAAAGAGTGAATGGTTTTAGATGAGACCTATAAAGGCTACAAGGGCCTTACAAAAAGGTGTAGTTCATTAAGGGTGACCCATAGATGCTATGGCCAACCTATAAAGATTGTATAAGTCATTTATTTGTGTGAGAGATGCCTTAAGGAATATCGTATGCCTAATGCCTAACCAAGTTAGTAATTATCAATATTATTCTATAAATAGTGGAACCAAAGATGATAGGTTTTAGACTTTGTGTGGGAGACTAAGGAACAATTAAAAAAAGTCTTGTGTGTGTGTGTTTTATGGAGAGAAGGAAGGGTAGAGTGCCCTAAGGATGAGTTGAAGAGTAGAACATATTGAAGATTATTTAAATGACCTATTGATCATAATTCTATTAACAGCATAGTGTGCTTGTTATTTGAGTGTGAGGGAAGGTGAAGAGTGATAAGTAGAGGTCCATCATCAGGTGTTGTTGACATTAATTCAAAGGTGGATATGTTCATAGGTTTTATTGTGGTATCTCAACATCTAAGGTGGTTTTATCCTCCTTACAAGGTATAAATTGCTAAAAGGTTTGGTTGTTGTTATAGCTCAGCTAGACATGTGTTGTAGCACCCCTTGGGATTACAGTCTCCCTAAATAGGAATTATAGTTCCTTGATCATTTGTAGATGATCTGAATTGGATATTTTTATTATAGGATAGTAGTTCAATTATAGGTTCTAGTGGGTTTTATTCCCTAATAAGGTTTATAATGTATGTCATGTGTTATGTGATTGATCTTGCATTATCTCTCTTATTCATTGATATGAATGTTGTATATGCTTCATGAATGCTTTGGGTAATTGGTTAAGTATTTATAAAGATCAAAATTAAATTTGGATTATTTGGGCTCACTGATTCACCCTCCCCCCTCAGTGATTTTATCTCTAATAATTAGTATCAGAGTGAGGTCCTTTGTTAAAATCTTGATAGCTTGAAGGTGATCCAAGGTACAATGGCTAGTCATAATGTGCAAGGTGGTTTCTATACTAAGTAAGCACCAATGTTTAATTGATCCAATTATGATTTTTGGAGTACTAGGATGAGTACATACAATATTTCCCTAGTGTTTGATGTATGGAAATCTATTATGGATGGTTATGTTGATCCTATTACTCCTCCATCTAGTGTTGTAGACAAAAAGATTTTTTATAACAACTCTAAGGCAATGAATTCTATCACTTGTGGTCTTCTAGAAATTGAGTTCACAAAATTAATTCATTACACATATACCAAGGAAATATAGGATAAATTTAAGATTATTTTTTAAGGAGATTAAAAGGTTAAGCTTGCTAAGTTGCAATCTCATAAAAGGCAATTTGAAAGTCTCAAGATGAATGAAGAAGATACTATGGCATCTTTTCTACAAAGTGTTGATAAGATTGTGAATATCATCAAAGGTCTTGGAGATAATATTAAAGAGACTAATATTGTTGAAAAGGTATTAAGGTATCTATACCCCAAATTTAATCTAAAATTATCTACTATAGAATAGAGTCATGACCTTACTCAATTGAATATGGATCAATTGCATGGCACCCTTACTACCTATGAGATGAGGAATAATGATGATATACCACCAAAAAAGGAAGCAAAACTCAAGATAGAGATGAATCTTAATAAATTAAAAGGGAAGAAGTCCAAAAAGGATGGCATATCTAATATTGATGATGATGAACTAATTGCTTTTATTACTAGGAATTTAACACTGGCTCAGGGAAGTATAAGTGTATACTACCCTTAAAATGTTTCAACTATGGAGAGACAGGAAATTTTTCTCAGAAGTGTCATCATAATCATGAGAATAAAATTGATGAATATCATGGTGAAGGCCAAGATGATGACAAAAAGACATATAGGAAGAAATGTTTTAAAAATTCTAACAACAAGAATATGTCCTTCAAGAACAAGAAGAGTCTTTACACCAAAGAAGATTGTAGCTTATCAAATGAGAGTGAAGGTAATGACTTAGAATATGATCATGAAGATGATGCTCTTGCTAAAGATGAATCCTTGTTTATCGCTGAGGAAAGAATTTGCTCACATTATAAGGATTATACTTAGAGTGATTTAGATGATGATGAAGATGAGGTAGACTGTGAGCCTATTTTGATTAATGCTCTTGAAGAACTAAATATTGATAAGAAGATCAATAAGAAGATGAAATATAAGCTTGAGGACTATGAGGAACAATTCAGTGTACATGAGGCAAGATTAAATAAATATGCCAAGAAAAATGAATATATGATCAAGCATCTTAGTTGTCAATTGGAAATTATATCTAAAATCCTAAAAGTTAAAGAAGATGAATGTTTAAGGTATGTTTCTAAAAATGAATATTTAAAATCTGAGCTAGAAAAGATAGAAAGGTGAAGACATTTGTAAGATTTGAAAATCTCCCATGTGATCTAGACAACATTATGAGTGGTCAAAAGCATGTTAGTGATAAAACTAATCTTGGATATGAAGAAGAACAAAAGAATGTTACTCAAGCCAAGGTGAAGACTAAAGTGAACCAAGACAATCTTACTTTGAAGACAAATCATTAGACAAGGATTGAAGATGCTGGTATAATGAAGACAAATCATATCAAATAACCAAATGCTAAGTATGCAAAATTTAATGGTTAAACTTACTATTTTACATGTAATCATTTTGGTCATAGGGATAGAAAGTGCAATAAATCTATTACAAATGAATTTAAATGGGACTATGATGGGAGTCATTAGTCAAAAGGTGTAAACAGTATCAAGTGTTTTAACTATCTTGATGTGGGACACTTTTCAAACCATTGTCCACATAAGATTAGACAAGGTGAGTCCTCTTCAAAAAGGGGAGGTTATTTTATTCATCATGACATAGGACACATTGAAAATTTATATCCAAATAAGGTAAGGAAAGATACCTTTCTTAAAAAAGTTTGGTGTGCCACAATTATGAATAGAGAGGTCACATTTCTAGGTTCTATAATCAAAGGCCTACAATCTAGAATATATTTAATCAAGTTCCTAAAGTTTAAGGAAGAAGTCAAGTTAACATATGAAAGCCAAAGGTGATAAGTGTGAGTCATGATGAGATTTTAGGTCTAAGTAATTTGTTTGATGTGGTGGAGAATGCTTCAAAAGTTGAAAATTACCAAGAGGTTTCATTGTTTGCTCATGTTGAGAATGAAGATATTAAGCTCAAGGAGAAGACCAAGGTGTTGACTGAGGCCAAACTTGAGGTATGTATGGATCCAAGTGAACATCCTACTATTTTTGATCTTATGTCATATAAAGAACATCAATTGTCTTTGCCTAATGATGAGGTTCCAAGTTACAATAAATATCTTTTAGATGAAAAGGTATGTAATGAATCTGTGTTGTCTCCATGTACTATCAATTCAATCATAGAAGAAAAGGATAATGTTGTAGTGGATGAGGAAGTTGTTTCTCCTACGATAAAGAAGAAGAAGAACTACAAATATCAAATGAGCAAGGAGGAGATGGAGTATGAGGATTTGTTTTTGTTTTAGAGTATCGAGGTATAGAGGGTATATCTATCTATGCTTATTAAGAGACTCCTTTCAAGTAGAGAAGAAAGTGTTGTTATGGTGTTTTTCAGTTGGAGTAGTCTACAGTGTCAGATTAAAGGTTTCTAGATGTCATAATGAGATTTATGCAAATTTCAATAAGTATTTGGTGCTCGAAAAGGTCCATGCATTTATTTGTGGTGTGTTTCAAGTATTTATGAGATTTGAAGGTATGTATGTGCCAATTGAGGATTTTTGTAGTGCTCTTGATTTATGTGTTTTTGGTCTAAGGGCAAGTAGACCTAAAATGGGTTATAGGTTTTATGGGTTTCCAAAGGTATGGAAGATCAATTTTTGGTCCAAAAATGTATGATGGGTGTCTCCAGGTGTGTAAGGATTTTCAGAGATGTGCATTGAGCCTGTTTGCTTTGAGTTTCTATGGTTTTGGGCTTTGATAGAAAAGTGGTTTGCCTTGTAAATTGAGGTATGAGGATTCTTAATATGTTGAATGGGTCAAACAGGATGTTAAATCAATATTCATAGAGATTTTAATTTTTTTGGTTCTCCATTCATTCTTGTTTATATCAATATGGAAGGCTAATTGGCTATTAGGTTTGTGAAAGAAGTATGTTACAAAGGATGACCCTGGTGATGAAAATAGATTGAGTCAACATATGAGAGTGATATAGAAATTATTTTTTAGGTATTGAGGATGTGTCTAATAAAATATGTGGGATTTGCAAGTTCCAGGTAGGGCTACAAGGAGGCTAGATAGGCCTAGTTTGAAGAAAAATGTTTTTTTCTCAGTTTCTCCAAAAGAGAAAGGTATGTGTGTTTTAAGGTGAGTTTTCAAGGTGGTTTAGAGCATGTTTCCTATTTTTTTGAGTGGCATGAAGTTCTATTGATGGTCCTTGTGGTAGCTTGAGATAGAAGGCTAGTTAGCATGCATGATGGTTCTTCATGGTATGTGGAGATCTGAAGATGTTCAGAAGGTGAAATTTCTCAAATTTATTAGGGGAAGTCCCTCTTAAATGATTCTTGATGTGTTTCATCAGATTTATATGGTTTTGTATGTTATTTCTTCATTGGTTGTAGTACCTAGTTGAAGAGAGTGTTGGCATGGTGTAAGAGGATGTTGTTAAGGCAAGTTGAAGTTGGCTCAAGGTAAGGGGGAGTTTGTATCATCTTTCTAAGGTGGTCCTTTCCTATTTTATAGTCTTTTTAGGTCCTTAATATTATTTTTTTCCCATTTTTTCATTTTTTCAAAGGGGGATAAAGTTCCCATTGGGGTGAAAGTTCATGTTATGAGAGTGATTTAAAGATAGAGAAGGTGAGTTATATATTGATATATATGATGGTTATTGACATAATTGATAAAGGGGGAGATTATTGGAGAGTTTTCATGATGATGTCGTATATGTTCTCTGGTGAGTGGATAAGTGCTTTGATAATCTATGTGACAATGATAAAGTGGGCAATGTGTTTGTTCTAGTGTGCTTTATGTATGGTTGGTATATCTTTAGTATTGGCATGTCTAGAGAGGATCAGGGATGAGTATGGTGGTTTGAGCATGTGAAAGAGGTCCTTAAAATGTTATCTATTATTAGATATCTTGTGTACATAAGTGAAATTCATCTAGTTGATCATATTTTTTATATAGACACTTTGGGTCCAGTGGTAGAAAATCTAAGTAGGTAGTTTGATGATGTCTCCATTACCACATGGGAATGATTAAAGGGGAGTTAGTCATATGGTTGTGATCATAATAGTCCCTATTTTTTATGTGCTAGATATAAATTCATGCATCAAATCATAATCAAAGTTTTAGATTTATGGTAAAAATAGGTTTTGAAGGGGCCCCGAAACCCAATACATCAGAAGAGAGATAAACCTTAAGCACAACTAGAAAACAAAAAAGCTTGGAACCTACGTAAGCAAGACCAGATAACCAAGAAACTAAAAATAGTAGACAAGAGCTGGACAAACAATTAATATTGTTTTTTACAAGAATGAAGTTTCATATCTAGAGGGGGGACCAAAGGCTTAGACTTCTTCCTCTTAACTACAGTCCAACCATCCTCTACCTTAGCTGCCTCAGCAACCCAGTCCTCAGAAGGCCATGATCCATGAAGTCTAGGGGGCATCGAAGCCTCAACAAAATCCTTATGAGAACTAGCCAACTTCTGGCTTCTAGGAGAATCCTTCAAAATATGTGGAGGAGCCACCACCTCCTCAGTAATTGGTTCAGAGAGATCACATTGTCCAATCTCTGTAGTACCTTCCACAGGGTTAGTCTCTAGCGGAGTCTCCTGATCCATCGATTCAGACTGGGTACTCTTTTCATTCTCATCATCATCCTCTAAATTAGTTGAATCTCCCTCGAGTTGTTTAGCAAAATAGTGTTCATGATCAACTTCAGACCACCAAGAAGGTGAACTTCTGGATTTGGATTTCCTTGCAGTACACTGGATTTCCCTGAACTTCTGGTGACACTTTCTGCATCGAAAAGGTAAACCTTCAAAATCTAGCATTTACATCCAAGAACCCCTAGGGGAGTCCAGATAGATCAACTCAAGAAGGCCCTTAGAAACATCCACCTCAACCATAAGGCGAGCACAGGTCAAGCGGTAAAACCTCTTAGTTTCATCATCCTCAAATAAAAGCTCCCCTATAGCATTTTTGATGGTTTTAAACACTGATTCATGCCATAGATGTATTGGTAGATTAGGGAGCTAAACCCAGATAGGGATCTTATTGAAGGTTTCCATGAGAGGATTAAAATCCATATGCCACCATTTGGCCATAAGAGGGTATTTACCCTGCAATACAAGATTACTGTTGGACAGAATGGTCTTCCTATCCTTAGAGTTCTAGAATAAATCTACAACAAAACCTTTTACACATGGGTATATTTCAACATTTCCATCAATCAGTGGCATCGAGATATTAGAGATCCAGCCATGTAGATCTACAAGATATGACCAGTAGCCACAAAATTGACAAATAGCACCATACTTTGAAAAATATTCTACCTGATTAAAGATTGCTTCAATTGTATCAGGATCTAGATTAACCCTGATAGGATTTAAAGCACTTACTGGTGTAACGCACGATCTCCCAGCAGAAGCTTGATATTTCGCTCCATGTATTTCAGCTTCATAGGCAGCCACATCCGCATAAGTTCTTCCCTTTGACCCAAGGATAGAACCAAAAATAGGGGATCCTTTTACTATATTTGTAACTGGAACAGAGCCCCTTTCCATAGAAGAGTGGGTGATCAGGATTCTATCCCCATTCCTAGGTGGAGTCCCTTTCATTGCAAATACCTCAGCCACATCAGCCGTCAGATCAATGACTACCTGATTCAAGTTTTGAGTTCGCACTCGCGCATGGGCGCACTCAGCATTCAAAATATTGGGGTTCAAATTCTCCATCGCGCTAAATAATTCCCATACTTAGCCAAATTTGTAGTTGGATACAAAGAGCTGAGTAAGCATGTTAATGAGGTAAAAATTCACATGCATGGAGGTGTCAAGATAAAATTATCATATGGGCTTGTTTATTTTTGTGCTTATTTTATTTTCACTAACTTTTATATCATGAAATATAGTACATCAAAATATATGCATATGCAAAGTTGAGCTCCCAAGAAATTTGACTATGTTTTCTCATACTTAGCTAATTTTCTAGTGTGGCAGATAGAACCAAGTAAGCAATTTTATGATGGAATATCTCACACATGTGGACATTTTAGTAAAAGGTGATCATTTAAGTTTGTTTATTTTTATACTTAGTTTATTTTCACTTAATGTTAGATCATGTGATATAGTGTATCAAAAGTTATCTATATGCAAAGTTGGGCTCCTAGGTAGTTTGACTATGTTTTTCCAAACTTAGCCAAATTTGTATAAGGAAAGAAGAACTAGGTGAGAATTATGATGGTGTTATATATTGCATGTGTAAATGTGTCAAGAGAATATGATCATATGGATTTGTTTAGTTTTGAGCATAGATGATTTGTGCTAAATTTGAGATCATGCATTGAAGCATGGCAAAAGTAATGCAGGGGCAAAGTTGGTCTTTTAGACATATTTTGGCATAGTTGGCTCTATGATAGAAGTTTTTGAGAAGGAATTTTAATGGAATTATATCTAACATGTGTGATAGTTCCAAGAGCTATTTATCACATGGTTGGATTCTCCTATGGAAGGAGATCATCTAGTCTAAGTTGTAGATCATCTGAGTAAGCACAAAAGAAGTTATTGATGTGTAAAAATGACTACTCAAGCATATTGAAATGGTCCCCATAGTCATTTTTTAAAGTGTTAATGCTCAAACAAGATCAATGGTGCACATTGATATAATAAGTTAGGAATAATCAAGATGAGGATAGGTGTATGATTTTTAATGATTGAGAAAAGGTACAAGATAATGATCCAATAATGAGAAAGTGTTCATAGAGATTGATCAAATGGTGAGAAATGATCATTAAAGACCTACTTGATCTATAGAGATCGATGGATAGCACTGAGTCAAATTTCAATATTACATAAGATGAGGTCAATGTGATAGATGTTTAAGGTTTGACTTTGGTGGAATATGCATTAAAGTTCTAACAAGAACAATGGCGCATATTCAATCTAAGTAATGAGGACATGAGATGATTATAAAGTGGTAAAAGTTTAACTATGACTGTTGTTATTCAAATATTTGAATTTAACATAGGAAAAACTAGAGCTCTGTATTTCATCCATATCTTTTGATAAAATTTGAATTTGTTAGTGTTGTAAAAATCAAAGTTGAAGCAGAATCCATGGTACATTTAATGAACTTGATTTAAAGATCTGAAAGTAATTATAGTCAAATATATTGGGCCTAAAATTTGATTGTGTTCATGTTTATTCTTAAAGTGACCCAAGAAGAATGTTTGAGTTAATTTTGATGTTATTTTGATTTCTTATGATGAATTGACTATGAGGAAGTGTTGTAGACACCACGAGGATGCTCTATGTGGATTTTAGAGGTGTGATCAATCTATCTTGAGTATGAACAATGCTTAAGAAGTTGATTGTATGTTTGGTAATGGTGTTCCTATGTGTAAGGTTTGTGTTTGAGTTTTTTGAGCATACATAAAGGTAAGATAAGTTGATTGTGTTCATTTGAGGATGTCAAAGGGGACATAAAGAGTGGACCCATGTATTTGAATGTGGTATTATGTTATTTTTTTCTTGAGGGAGTGATAAAGGAGTGAATGGGTTCACATGAAACCTATAAAGGCTACAAGGGCCTTATTAAAAGGTGTAGATCCTTAAGGGTGACCCATAGATGCTATGGCCAACCTATGAAGATTATATTGAGTTGTGTCTTCATGTGAGAGATGAATTAAGGGATAAGGCATGCCTAATGGCCAACCAAGGTAGTGGTTATCAAGATTGATCTATAAATAGTGGAACCAAAGATGATAGGTTCTATATTTTGTGTGGTAGACTAAAAAGTGATTAGAGAAAGGCTTGTCTATGCATTTAATGGATAAAATAAGATGTAGAGTTCCATAAGGATGAGTTGAAGAGAAGAACATATTGATTAATATTTGTATGACGTATCGATCATAATTATATTGGCAGAATAGTGCACTTGTTTTTTAAGTGTGAGTGAAGGTGAAGTGTGATAAGCAGAGGTCCATCATAAATTGTTGTTGGCATTAGTTCAAAGGTGGATATGTTCATAGGTGTTCCTTACAAGGTATAACTTTATAAAAGGTCTTGTTGTTGTTGTAGTTCAGCTAGATAGGTGTTGTAGCCCTTGTGGGATTATAATCTCACTAAATAGGGATTGTAGTTCTTTGATCATTAATAGATGGTATAAATTAGATCATGTTATTATAGGATAGTAGTCAAATTTCAAGTTCTAGTGTGTTTTATTCTCCAAGAGGTTTTCCTATGTATGTCATGTGTTATGTGATTGATCTTGCATTGTCTCTCTTACTCATTGCAATGAATGTTTTATATGATTCATGAATGTGTGTGGTAACTAGTTAAGTATTTGTAAAGATCAAAATTGAGGTTGGATTATTTGGGCTCACTAATTCACCCCCCTAATGATTGTACCTCTAACAATGATTACTTCCCCAAATATGTATATAATGACTATGTTGTTTTTGATGTAATACACTAACCATTATTTGTAATTCTACCCTTGAAGAATAAGCCTCACAACAAATCTATATATGGCATGACCTCTGACTTGTTAGTTATATAGTGAAGGGCATGTCATTTGAATGGGATCAAGTCCTTTATAAGTTGTTTCTCCTCAACCAATATGTCTTCTTCTAATGCAAATGAATCCATGTTCTCTATGACATTTCATAAGGCTGAATAATTAGGATAGAAGACATCAAACACATTTGCATCAAAATTCATGTCTAAATACTTAGTAGAGTCTTTGATGAAAAACCTAGAGGGTGATGAGGGTCCCTTGTATGATTTAGATGAAGATGGCATGGTTGTTTGATGGATGTTGGTATACTTCAAGATTTCAAAAATGGTAGGCACTGAACTAAATTATGTGAGTTGTAAGTCATCCTAGTTGTAGCTAAGGATTTTGAGATTATAGAAGGCTTGATTTTACTCAAGTTCTTGAAAATTGAATGAGATGAACTTGGTTTAGGGATTGATGTTATATATTTTTTCATTCATTTCCAATTTGTATGCCATTAATTTTTAACATCTATGAGCTCATCACCTTTATTGAATTTGAACTTGACCTCCCAGTCCTCGTGTACATACCACATAGGATGTGTTGTCATTCAAGGTCCCATGGTGTTACCTTTCCCTTGATGACATTTATAATTATATGGTTTATTCTGGGGAGTCAAACTCTATCTTAGGGCCTAAAAGATCTAAAAATCCCAAATGATCTTTTGAGAAATTCATTTTGAAAGAATTTGTCTAAAATCTATCAAAGGAATAGTTCTTAAAGACTAAGTACTATTCAGAAAGATTGTGGTTCAGGTAGAAATTGTCACATAGAAATTTCCTAAAGTAAAGCTTTGAAAGAGAAAGTTTTTAAAGATAAAACTTTCAAAGTAAAGCTTCTAAAGACCAAAATTTGTTGAACAAAAACCTTAAAAAGAGAAGTCAATGATTGGGATAAAGTTTTAAAATAAAATTTACTAGATTATAACTTTCGAAGAGAAAGTTTTTGAAGTGAAATTTTCCAAAGGCTCAAAGTTGATGAATAAAAACCTTTCGAATTAAAGCACCCAACTTGAAAGTTACCAACTGGGACAAAGTTTTTGAAGTGAAAGTCATCCACTAGAATTTTTTTGAAGAAAAGTCTCTGAAGTGAAAGTTACTAAAGAGAAACTTCCTAAAGAAAATATTCTGAAGACCAAAAGTAGATGAATGAAAACCTTTCAAAGATAAGTCACCAAATAGGATAAAGTTTTCAAATGAAAGTTCCCAAAGTAGAACTTTTGAAGAGAAAGTTTTAGAATTATAAGTTTCTGAAGACCAAAAGTTACTGAACAAAAACCTTTCAAAGAAAATTCACCAAAACGAAGCTTCCAAAGAGGAAGTCACTGATTGGAACATATTTTTTGAATAATATAATCTAGATACCATCTATGAAAAGTTGTTCTTATCAAATTTTCAGTAATAGATTAGTTTGAACAATTCCTTTAGAATATAAATAAGTGTACCCCAGCATGATTCAATGTTTAAAACACTAAAATTATAGAGATAATAATAATCAATAGAAACACATAAATACCTAGATAAAATATTCACACTCTTTAAAAACAAAAGGGAATCCCTACTTTTCAAATAAAAATATAGGGTGGAGTGTGTTGAATACAACAAATGGCAACTCATAGGGGTGAATAATCCTTAGTTTTTAGGAATCCAAAATCTATGGTTTTGTAATCTAAATATCTACCATAAACCATACTTAAAATAAATTATTAAATAAAAATGAAAAGTGACTCTTAATAATACCATGTAACATACTAAATTCACTTAATCTTTGGATCTGTATGTGGACAGTGAGGTTTTTTATCTCTTGTCTCAGGGTTTATTCAAATACATGGGTGAGTTATAGGTTTTATTATGACTGGGTGTTACATGCATAGACATTGAGGGGTTTGGAAATTACTCTATTGGTAGCCAAGCATCCATAGCTGCAACAGAAATACCTTTGATCACTTATTCTCTCTTTCCTCATATTTTACATGATGCATGATACATTGATCTTATTTCATCATGTGGGATTTGAATCCTCTTGATTTTCTTTTAGACTTTTATATTATTCCTTTTATTTTTAAACCTTTTCTCTTCTCCTTTTTTTTTGCTTTTTAAAATAAAGAAGTAATAAAGTGACCACTATGAGCTAGTTTTAGTAAAGTTTTGGTTTATTCAAAATGTCCCTATCAAAATTTTTCCATGTCCATGGTTATTAAATTAAATAATTATTAGCATTTTTTGTACATTTAATGTAAGGAGATAAGGATATTTTTCTAAATTTTCATAGAACTATGGGAGTAGCTTTCATGTACCTAATGGAATCATTATCTTTGGAATATGGTAATGGATAGCTCTCCCATTGCTTGCCTAGATTAATAATTTTGTAATATAGTATGCAACACCCATTGATTTGAGTTAGATTCAAAATACCTCAAACTATCATCTGATTATACTAGGATGGATCAAGTTAGACTACTATGAAATCAAAAGAAAACTACCCTAGAAAGCAAAAAAAATATTGAAAGTAAAAAAGCTAATCTAAAAAATACAAACTACTCTAATAAAATAAAATGACTAAAAGTAGGAAACTAACTAATGAAGCAAATCTAACCTACCCCTACCTCTACCAAAATATCCATCATTACTCAAAGACCTCTCCAAATGGGTCAGCCATAAAGTAATGCTTTAAAAATTATCCATTGACTAGATATGTCAAATTGTTACCTTGAAAATGTTTTAAATAGAATACAATAATACCTAAGATTTTATACATATGATACAATCCTATCCACAATTGGGTAAACATGTCATGCATTCCTTTTTTCTCATGGGCTTTGTCCCATAGCAATCTCAAGTTAGAGATCCTGAATGCTTTGAATTTCACTCTCTTGTCAAACCATCTCTTGACCACATATTAATTTTTTCTAAAGTTTTGAAATGTTTTCATTCTTGGATTCTTCCATTTTTATGATATCTATCAATTTGGACTTGAATTTGTCATTAGGCTCCATGTATTCTTGCATAAAGTGATATGTTGGCAATTTCAGCATGATTAGGAATATTGGATATTTCTCATAAACCATTAAATATGGAGAGGCTTTAAAGACGTATTTGTACCTAGTCTAATCTACCCATAGTGCATATTTCAATAAGAGATGCCACTCCTTAGGTTTATCTACAACTAACTTCTTGATAACATCTATGAGGTTCTTGTTGGTTAACTCAGCCAATCTATTCCTGTATGGGTAGTGATTAGAGGATGATCTAATTATAATGTGATTATCATGGGCCTATTTAGTGAACTTAACTTATTGAAATGTTGGTTCATTATCACAAACCAAAGAGATAAGCATGTCAAATATCATTGTGATATGCTCTTCAAGAATTTGTGCTCTTAAGTTCTTGGTGGCTACAACCTCAGTCCATTTATGTAATAATTAGAATAAATGAGCACAATTTTGTGTCCATATAATGAATTTGGGTTTATAACACCAATAAAATCTAAGCCCCATTAGTTGAATAGCCTACCTTCAATCACATGATATAGGGGCATTGCTGCATGTTCCTCTCTTTTTTCCAAGACCTAAAATTCATGGCATGTCCTCACAAGGAAGTGAGCATCCTTAAAGACTATTGGCGAATAATAACTCATTATAAGTATTTTGTGGGTTATAATATTTCTAGATACATGGCCACTACCAATCTTTTGATTCAGATTGTCTAAGATTTCCTTAGCCTCTACACATGACACACATCTTAAATAGATGCCTCCATAATTTTCCTAGTAGAGGATGACTCATTTCTTCATCATATAATGAGAAATATTGAGCCTTAAATCTCTCTTGAGCTCCTGAGGGTATGTTCTAGTGAGTAAGAATTGAATAATACCTAAACACTAATCTTCTTAGGAAACATGTGTTTTAAAACCTCTTCAATGGTGATATATGGGTTTGGTTCAATCATAAATTAAATAATGTCTTATCCTCTTATAATCCTAGTAGGTTTAATTTTAATATCAAATTCTTGTAACTTAGCCATCTATTTACCTCTGCACTTCACTAATTCATTTTGTCTTAGCATAATCTTGATAGTAAGATTTTGTACTATGGCGATGGTCTTATTTTGGAGGATGTAGTACCTAAACTTGTTAAACACCTTGATGATAGTGAAGATTTATTTGTCAATCATGGATTAATTTAGATTTAGATCTTTTAATTTAATACTCATGAGCATGATAATATGCTTTCTTTTTTCCCTTCTCTACATAATTATAATAAAAATAGTATGCTCTGAAGAAAATAAGTACAATAAAAAGTCCTTAGTGAAATTTGGGCTTACCAGTACTAGGGCTTGAGAAATAATATTCTTTAAAGCTTGGAAGGATTTATTAACTTTAGGTGTCCACTCCACTTTGGTATTCTACTTGAGCATTACATTTAGGGGTGGAAAATCTCTACAAATCTTGATATAAACTTCCTTACAAAATTTATCATCATAAAGAAGGATTTGAGGTCTTTTTTATTATTTGGAAACATTATTTTTGAAATCCTTTGATTCAGTTTCAATTAATGATGATCCCATCTTTAGTAATAATGTGGCCTAGTAGCTTACCTTTGATAACATTGAATATACTCTTCTTGGGGTTAAGTGATACATCAAACTTCTTACACATTTCAAAAATTAATTAAAGGTGGTTAGTATGATCATCTCTACTTTTAGAGAAAATGGTGAGATCATCCATGTATATGATTATGCACTTGCCTATCAGTCCCTAAAATGCATGATCCATTGCTCTCTAAAAATTAGCTCTAGTGTTGATCATCCCAAATGGAATTTATTTGTATGCATATGTTCTCCATTTCATAGTAAATGTTATTTTCATCTTATCTTCTAATTTGACTAGTACACGATTATAGCATAAAAATATATCTAATAAATGCATCATTTCAAACCCAATTGTAGTTTGTATTACCTCATCTAAAGAAGACAAAGGATAAATATTCTTCTCCAAATCTTTATTTAGATTCTTGAAGTTGGCACATAGTCTAATTTTTCCACTCTTTTTCCTAACTGGAACTAGATTGGCTACCTAGGTTGAATGCTTAATAGGAAAAACTAGCCTATCACTTATCAGCTTCTCTACTTCTTTCTAGATCAATGGTTCCAAGATAAAATTAACCACCCTTTGCCTTTTCTTAAATGGTTTATGATTAGGCTTGAGTCAAATTATATGGGTGATGACCTTAGGATTGAATATCCTTAAGTCATCATAGGTCTATGCAATTACATCTTTACACTTGACAATTTGTTCTTTAACCTTTTTCCTTTTGTTTAGTGTGTAGCTTAAGCCAATATTGATGAAGTGTGTGTCCCTCTCATTACCTATGTTTTTTTAGCTAAATTTAGATTCACTAACCTTGAGTTGCCTTTATGATTGTGTTCGAGGATATGTATCAAAGGTCATTTCCAAGGAAATCATTCCCAATGGGAAGAGATTCTCCTTTAGGTGGATAATGTTAGGTGTGGAACATGATTATCTTTCCTAGTTAGAGGTTAAAAATTTGATGTTATTTTAGCTGAGTTTTGAATCCCATTCTTTGTATCTGTGATGGCATGAGGGGTTACAAGGGGGTTTGACTATGAAATTGACTTGTAAAATTGTAATTTTGTAGTCAATTTGGACCATTAATTAAAGGTTTCTATATCTAATAATAGAAGTTATATTTAGGTGTTTTTCACCCTAAAATGTATTGTTACATGGCTAAGATGAAAGATGAAACATATTTCACATAGAGAGGAGGGAAAAAAGAGGTAGAGAGATGTAACAGGGTTTGTTGTAAGATTTTTTTCTCCCTTGTATTACCATAAATAATATACTAGACTTGTTTGGTGGATGTAGCCCATCTTGGGTAAACCATGTTAAATTTGGTGTCTCTTATTTTGTGCATGTTTATGATTATTTTTTATATGTTTGATTGATTTGTTTCATAGTTTATATCGTATATGATTTGGGTATAAATCTATTTTCTATTTTATCTTAATACATAACACCTTCTTCATCCAATTCTTCATGGAACATATGGTTTCTTTCCTCATTATCAATTATCTAAGATTTGAAGTATCTTAAATTTGTTAAAAATTAAACAATTAGTCGATCATCATCAAACACTTGAAATTTTTCATTATTGTCTAGTATTGAAGGATAAGGTACCAATTCAATGGATAACTTCTAGACTTTTGACTCCCATAGAGGTATCAAATTCACTGCTAAAGTTCCCAATGAATTAGTGGCTTGATTTTGTTCTCTAGGGATAGCTACTATGTTGAAAGATTCAAATAATTCAATTAGATCCCAAGATTTGTGCTTGTATTTCTTTAAATATGAAAATTTGCATTCATATTTATATTTAGCCTTATTAATCATAATTTTAGAGTATGTATACCAATAGTTTTTTGATGTTGTTCTTTAGGGTAAATTATAATTTTAGAATCAGGGCCTCATATTCTACTCTATTATTGGTGGATGGGAATTAGAGCTTATATGCTACCAATAGTTTCTTCCCATGTAGATCAACTAGCTCTATACTAATGTCTAACCCTTTCTTGGATTTTGATCCATTGAAATGAAGGGTCCACAATTAGGAAGTGCCTTGAAATTCATTTGGTGCTTCATCTTTTATGGTAAATGTATAAATTTCAAGACTAAGAGATCTATAACTTGCCTCTTCATTGGTGATATTTTACTCTATAATAGGATGCTTCATCCTTGGATCTCGATAAATCTTGATCTAGTTGAAATGCCTCTCCAAAGTAGCCAAATATGTGAAAATTCCCTTTTAAGGAATATCTAGTACCAAGATGTCAATATTCATTTGTACTCTAGTCTCTAAAGCACCCTAAATTATCACATCATTAATTTCTCCCAATAAAAGTACTACTATTTTATCTAGTTGTAACATAGTCCTCTTGGATGGAATTGGTGTTAAACTAAGCTTCTAACAAATGGAACTAGGCATTATTATTATTGAAGCTCCAGAATCTACCAAATAATTGTGTATATTTTTATCAAATGCTTGAATGGTTACCAAGAAAGGGGGTACCTCAAGCTTGATTTTTAATATGATGTTCATGTTGGTTGTCTTCAATTTTTATATAATATACTTGCCTATGATGGACTTCCACAAGAGATACTTCTACTTTGTTATTTTTACTAGTTCATTAAGAGTGATGTTGGCCTTAATTTTCTTCATATCCTTAACAATATTGTATCCTCCTTTATTATGTTCCTCTCTATACTGAGGCTGATCATTCCCTTTAGGGGGAATGGATTATTATTAGATTTAGAGTTTAGAGGGATAATTGTATTATTGGGAGGAGTAGAATTAGTAAGAGGCTACTTGCTCCTCAAGTTGTAATTGTTTTTCTTAAACTACTAGAATGCTTGCACTTCATTATAATTATCCTCAAAAATATTATCATCTTCATTAGAGAAGGAAGACTCATATGTATCAAAGACCATAGTTGAACTTGAAGGGCTAGATTCATGAGGGAGATCTAGAGGATTCATCATTTGATCTTGTCTAATCATTTATGTTTGGAATATTTCAAAGGCTGCATAGAACTTTATACTATCCAATTTTCCATGTTGTGATGTATTATGGACCCTACATCAATTGAAATTTTTTGTCTCCATGATATTGATTTACATCAACCTATTAGACTATTGTTATTTTACATTGTCGGTGGGTCTTATAAAAGGCCTATTGTATCTTGGAAAAATAGAATTTTGATTGTAATTTTGATTAGTGGTATTACCCATCCTTTTCTACATATTCAAGAAATCATTGCTTAGCTTTTAGACCATTCTTTTTGTAGAATCCAATTCAGATTTGTTGGATTCATAACCGTAAGTGAATACTACATTGGTATTAGGCTAATGTTGATTATGTTGGTGGTCATTCCCTTGTATCTGATTGTTCAAAAAATCATAATTTTGATTTGTTGTTTATTGTGTCATGGGAGGCAGAGTGTACAACTGATTTTGATTGAATGTGAGGGAGTTATGATTATTATGTGTAATTATATTCAAATATGGGAGTTTTTTGTTAAATATTTATCGCCTAGAATTGTGAGGACTAAGTTATGGATTGAGTTGTTTATTGATATTAATAGCTTATTGGAATGTCAAAGCTAGAGTATTAGTGATGGTAGCTCTTTGAAAGAATACTATAGTAATATGATTTAGGGATTTTTTGTATATCTCAAGCATCAAATTAATGTCTAATTTAAACATAATTTTTGATCGAGTGTACATATTTTGTAAACTTTCATCGAAGGCCTAGATTGACTTACTAGGTTCCCTCTTCATGCTAGTAAAGAGCTAATATACCAGGCTTATACTAGTCACTTATCCAAATTATGAAACTCGTTATATGAGGTAATGGAATTTTTATATAAATTAAGATACCAATCACAAGAATAATCTTTCAAAGTAAATGGAAAAATCTTGCATGCAACATTAACATGGACAATGTTCATTAACCTCAGAGCATCCTTAAAAGATTTGATATGTTCTTTTATCATCCTCCCACTTGAGAGGAGAAGGTAGGTAAATAATTTTTTAAATTCCTTGGTAGATAATGTTTGTTCTTAGAGATGGTAATGAATAATCTAATTAACCAAGGTTGATCCATAGAAATATTGATAAGTGGGGCATTTCTTATAGTAGAAATTTTCCTAGCTCGATGTATCTCAAGGACCTTAGGCATGGGTCTGAGTCTCCTAAGATTTGATAATGGTAAAACCAAAAGGCTAGCTTTGGAACTAGACATTGTTAATCAGGTGTCTCCAAAATGACTATATAATATTTATTGATAAAACACACAAGTGTGTTCTCCTTCTAGTACTAGCTTCTTTTATATTGATGTGGGTTTTATACACACCTCAAAAAATATAAATGAGGTAGCCTCTAACATTTTAAAATCTAAATAGAATAGGATTCCAATGTAGGGCATGATTTGTAGATATGAAAATAAAATAATTAAGTGATGGAATAGTAGGTTGAGCTTGTGGGTTGTTTAACTAGGTTTTGTGGATGAATGTGTGGAATTTAATAAAAGGGTCATCACTAGGTGAATTGGATGGGTGGAGAATTATTCTATGATGGACATATCTAAAATAAAATTATAATGGAAAGAAAGGTAAGGTATAAAATAAGGTTTTGTGATCTTGAAAATTAATTTCTAAGGTTGTTTCTTTGGTGGACAAGTATCTCCAAAACTAGTATTTGTTGTTTACAGCTTTTATACACCTATGAACTAGAAAAGTTTCCAATCTAAGATAATAAATATAGGATGCTTAATGATATCAAATAAAGGTTAATATTCTTAGGTTTGTTGTTATACACCTTTATATAAGGGATTGTAGTTTAAACTAGGAAGTTATCTAGGGTAGTTATGTCTCCCACCTAGAAGACTATATCAAAAGAGATACCTCTACACACCTTCGATTATCAATTAAAATTTTTCCAAATTATTAAATAAATAAAACCTATCAATACTCAATTTTTATTTCACCTATAAGATTAATATTCATTGCTAAAAATCGTATTCATCTATAGCATTAGTGCACTTTAAAATTATTGAATTAATACACACAGAGAAACTTGAAGTTCATTACCATAAAGAGGTAAGAAGAAAGAACAAACAAAGGTACATGATAATAAATTTCTTGATCTCTTCTTTTATATTCATCCAAAACTTTGACCCTTTGAAAATAGGGTTCTACATGTATATAAAGAACTTGGGGAAGGGGTTTCCTCATCCTCCAAGTTTAGAAAACTTTTAATTATATCCTGAATGACTAGATTATAAGTCTCAATTACATCTCATAAATTATAGATATTTTAAACATGTACATCTTCACAAAAATGATTTAGTTAATTAAAATATGGATGTAATGATGACTTAATTGTTTGCTTGTAATTGCTACATGTAAAATTGTATAAAAATAACCTTTTATCTTTAGGCTAAATTGACTCTAGATAATATTTCTCAAAACTATTATTAGAACTATAGTTGTGCTTATGCTTGAGGATGTGGTGACTGGATTTATGCTTGGTGATGAACTCATTTACTAAATTGTATTTACAATTGGAGATGAACTATGAGGTGGAATTGTTCTATTTTTTGAACTAGAAGGGGTTATAACTAGAGATAATGTTGTTATTAGCACTATAGGTGGGGTTTGAGGAGTAGAATTGGTAGGTGGCATTGACATTCCTTTTTTATTGGTATCCAACTCTTGTTAATACTTACACACCTTAGTATGCTATGCATGAATTAATTATGGGTCAAGAAAATGAGGCTTATTCACCCTACCTATTTATTCCATCAATATTGTATGTTCTATCTTGGTGGCCTAAAAGCTAACCCAGAAGACTTCTACCTCTATTGTCTTTCTCCTTGTTATTCTCAACTTAGATTTAATGTCTTCCAAGATCAATCCTTATAAACTCTATTTGAAACCATTTGAGACTTTTTGAATCATTTGGTCAAAAGTAGCTTGAGCTACCAGCTTCCCTCTAATATCTTAGAATGTTGTTAATTCAAGTTCACTCAAAATTTGCCCTACTTTCTTTTCTTGTTTACCTATCTTATTTACAAGAGATTTTGAAGATGACACCCAATCCTAGGCCTCGTATGTTTTTATTAGACATAAATTCAATACATTAGATTCCTCTAGAGGGGTCATCAAGTCTAGGAGGTTAAATGAATTATTAGGGGAGTAAAATACCAAGAAGTTTAATTTATTCTCATCTTCTCTAATAAGCTTAAACATTTTGGTTATTGAATTCATATGCAAAGCCAAATTGACTCACAAATAATGAATTGCATCCAAAATATGATATAATTTAAGTGTTGTATTTTTTACATCCCATTCAATATCGTGGGGGACTCATATCACCTATTTCTTCTCTTTGAGAGTTTCTAAATATTCTTCTAGCTCTTGTTTGGCCAACTTTATTACCTTATGTATATCTAGGACTACCTCAGTATGGGTATCCATATAGGACTTGAGGTCCTCAATATATGGGGGATAACCCTTCTTCATATTTTTCCTCTTTAAAATGGAATAAACTTCTTCCCTTTCCTCCAAAATAAAACCCCTACTAGAACTATCTTTAATATTTCAAATTTCTAACCCTCTATATTGATGTTTTAGCCTTGTCAAAAAGTGAACTTACCATGGGAAGATCAGTAATATTTAGATTGGGCTTCTTATAAGCCAAAGATCCTAACTCCTTAGCCCAATATAAAAGAGTGAGATTTAAAGGATCTTAGGGCTGAGCTTTTACTTGTGTATGCTCCTTAGGTTCATGTCTAGGTTTAGAAGAGGGCTTGGGTATTAAAGGCCAAATTATTTTAGACCATTATATGTTTTTGAATTATAACATTAGGTGCACAACATAGACTAGATGCTTTATTAGATCCCTCTTGATTGTGACTACTATTGTGGTTGAGAATGGTGTTGAAAAGTTAGAGGTGAACCCAATTAGGTAGAGGAAGAAACAATTTGGGTGATGTTTTGGCTGATGGTTGGGATGGAAGGAACTATGGTTGAAAGGATGGAAATCAAAATAATAATAACTATAGTAGTGGAGGTTAAAGAAGATGAAGTGGAAATAGGCAAAGTAGTGGTTGGGTACATGAAAACATGATTGGTATAAATATCTTGCATTGGAATGAAAGTGGAAAAAATTGGAGTAGTGATGGTAGAAATAATAGGTAATGACATTAAAATAACAATTCATAATGGGGATATGAAAAGAGGACCCTTGCTAGATGAATTGCTAATGAGAGGTGCCTTTGCTTTCAGTGCTTTCAAGCTTAAGACCTTGGCTTGATGTAATCATTCCTCATTCACCTCTTGTGTTGGGTTGCCTTCTAGTGAAGGTTGTGTCTCCTTTAGTGCTTATGTGGATGGGGTCTAAGGTCAATCCCCCTTTGGTTTCATTTGATAACATTATATTGTTCTCTTGGCTTGTGAAATAGTCACCTATTGGGGAAGTGGAGGGGTAATTATGTTGGATGCTATGGTAGTCAAAGTTATCAATTATTCTTCATCATAATAATCTAAGCAAATGATCCCCATTTCTTCCTTTCTTGTGTTGTCCTTTATTTGAGTCAAATTCTTTGCTAGCTCTTTCTTAACCTTCCTTAACTCAGTAGCTGATGCTTGAACTAGAGGAGTCTATTCCTTTTTATTTTGTGTAGGGGTAGGTATTTCTTCTTCCTCTTATTATTTTCTCATGTCCTTCAGTAAGTTATGTTTCACCTACCAATTTTTTATGATCTTATTATTAGTTTTGAGCCATAAGTGGACCTTAGGGATCTTGTCCCTCATTTACTAGTTATTGATATGGCCTATCACTTTAGAAGTCAAAGGATCTTCCTTTTCCTCACAGTGGGATCCAAAATTTTATTTGTCTAAGTGTGAGATAGGGTTATACTTGTATTAACCTCAATAAGTCCTCATTCAATCCCAATGTCACTGCTCTTTATTTCACTTTCTCATTATCCTAGGCATTCAAAAATAGGAAGTCATGATCAAATGGTTCATGTTTATATGAGAATCCAAGGGTGTATATCTCCTACTAGAATTTTTCATGGGGGTCTTATTGTAGTACAAAATTTTACCATGTGAGAGGGTTCTTTAGGATCTCTCACTCCTAGCTACAAAATGGGATCAACCTAAAGTTATGGGTATCTTGTGATGGGGTTGAACCTCAAGAGAAGGTTGGTTCCTCTTGTTAGATCACCTAAACTACTAGTATTAACTTGGAAAAGGGTAAAAGTGTTGTAAGGGATAACTAAAAGCTTAAAAAGGGTGATACACCAAACTAAAAGACACTCCAAATTTCTTGAAACTAATACTAAATAATCTCAAATATAACTCTCACTCACATAATCTCTCAAAATGGTCATTTTCATCAATATTTCTAAACTAGGCTTTTTAGACAAGAGCTGAAACATGGAAGAGTATCAAAACACACACTATACCTTCATCAGTGGTTAAAATATCAAAAATTTAGACCTTAAAACAACTTTAAATACTTGAAAAAAGGTAATAAATAAGGAAAATCACCAAATAATAACATTACTCCATAAGGTAATCATGCACAAGCTAACTATAACATTAGATGTTGTTAACAACTTGTATGCTACAATATACAAAATCAGACAAATACTAGCTATATTAAATCTATGTTCCTTTGACAAAAGGAGCAACTCCAAATTTTTTTCCACTTTGATGGGGAAACCTCCTTTGATCCAATCTCTATTATAATAACTCTTTGATGCCTTATAACATCATATGACCCTATGTTTATACTATTTATTACTTACCCCACTCCATATTCTAATGCATGTGGGATTATTCCCTGCACTATTATACCCATCTAGGTACATTACATTCTATCCACCTTAAATATGTTTATAGCTCACAACATGATAATAAATAGGAAGACAAAATGAAATCCAAACCAAAAAAAGGTTGAGGACCAGATGGAAGCTTTACCATGCATTTGTTTCTACTTTCACTTCTTTTATATGTGTTGTGATAAGAGCATGTACAATAATAAGGTGAACCTAAGCAATAAAATATGAAGTGGATGTGAATAAATATGGATGAATGGAATAAACACAACTAAAATTTGGTAGTAAGATTTAAGCAATGAAATTTGAAGCTTAGAAATGATCACCTCAAATCTAGAATAGGGGTGCACAAAATAGTTGTCCTTGTGAACTAATTAGGGTACATGCCATCCCCCTTATAATTATTTAAAGAGGGAGGTGGAGCCTCTATTACCTACTTGGAATATATGATTTTCATCTTGGGATTATCTGGGGTCTACTTGAGTATGGGAGTTGCCTAAATGGACTTGTTGGAGGAGTGCTCAGGCACTTTTTTATCATCTAAGGAGGCATTGTTTGGAGATGTTTCTAGTTGATGTAGTCTTTAGTGAGCTTGGATAAGCCCATAGCTTCCATAATTTTATAAGGACTGAACATTTCAACCTCATGTCAATTTATATCATTAAGACCATTGATGAAGCAACATGGGAATCAGGGATTGGAGAAGCCTATAGTCTAGTTGGTGAGTGCTTCAAATGATTCTTGATATTCTTGGATGGTCCCCATTTGATGAAGTTGAGTTAAGGCCATAACAAAATTACCTATAGATAAAATATGAGCCCTCATGAGAACTAGAAGGTAAATATAGATAGACATTGGCTTCAACCACAAATGCATCCTTACATTAATATGGATCAGAACATAACAAGACTGACTCAATAAAAATGGCTATACCTAACTATACTAAAATTGATAATGATAATACTCACACTAGTGAATGATGTACCACTAAAGCTAGTTAAAACCTAATAACCATTAGCTTACTCACATGATAATATGACCAATAGTTAAATAAGAAAAATGACTAAGTATTTTGAAAAAAATAATAGCATACCAAAACATGACATATACCAAGATGTTCACAAAACACCTATTATGCAATATGATGAACTTAATTTTGACACAAATTATAGAAAATAAAAATAGTAATTAAAGATGGCATTTAAAAATAAAATTAGATGAATACCAAAAGAAACTTAACTTATGGACTAAAAAATTGACTATGAAAAGTGAATTTACAACCCAAGAAAGACCATAACCAAGAATATATACTAAATCTAAAAAATTAAATTAACTAAATACTAATTATCTATCTACTAAATAAAACATAAACTTAAATAAAAAACCTAAACCTAAACCAAATACCATGAAGTGAATAGAGATAACTACGACTATCATGGGATGTGGTTTGAGCAAAGTAGCAGAGGCTAGGCATGGTGGAAGCAGAGCTATGGAGGTAGAGAGAAACCAATGGAAAGAGGGAAGCCATAGAGGGTAGATGAAGGATGATCTAGTCAAGGTGAAGATCTAAGGAGGTGGAAAGGAGGTTTAAAATTGAGTTGGCTATATGGGTGGTCGACATGGATGGAGTCATGAAGGGAGGTGCTTGTGGAAGATCTAAGATCACTAATCAAGGAATATTTATGACAAGGACATACACCAAGTTACACCTAAATGGAGAGTGGATGCCATATAGAAAATAGAAAACCTTTGATGTAAATGGTGGATGTAGAATGTAGTAGAATGTAGAGTATGGTTAGTTGTTGAATTATTGATGCTAATGGAAGATCTATAAGTTATTCACTCTATTGAAGGAGAGACTGATGTATATGTTGAGGAACACAAGTGGTGATACAAGAGATTGGGTAAGGAGCTAAGGCAATTGGGTGGCAATAAAACTAATAGTCAAGGAAGTTTACAAAGCTACCAAAAATAACAACTGCTACTCAGAAGATGTGGTTTGTGAAATGTTTGCAATTCTGAAAGACTAATTATCCAAGTCTACCAAGAATGAAGAGATCACTATAGGAAAGGTGTCACCAATGCAAAAGTGGGATCAATTCAAAAGTCGATGGAGAAAACCAATCTGTAGAATGGCTAAGCTAAGGCAAGTTGATCTTGATTTTGAATTTAGACCAACACTTTTGTAAATCAAGCTAATAGATCTAGTACATAGTGTATAGCCTAACTATTATGGTGTTGAGATTGTATAAAATATCCTATAATTGGAAACCAACTAAAAACTACATTTACATATCCAACAAATAATATGATATCTCACATGTAATAAGACTACAGATAGAAAATTATTACAAACTCAAATTATATTGGAATGGATAGAAAAATTCAATTCTATTACAATAGGAAAAAAAATTGTAAACAAATTAGTCACCCAAGAAAGTGCTCTGATACCAATGTTAGCAACCCGTATGCTATAATATGGAAAAGTAGACAAATACTGGCAATATTAAATCTATGTTCCTTTTGTGGAAAGAGAAACTTTGAAGCATAGGACACTTTAAGGAGGATACCTCCTTTAAGATAAGATAAATTATAATAACTCTTTGATGCCCTATAATATCATATGCCCCTATACTTATACTATTTCTTACCTACCCCACTCCATATTCTAATGCATGTGGGATTCTTCCCTATACTATTATACCCCTTTAGGTACATTATAGATGTAGGCAAAGAGATAGGTAAAATAAGTTATCTTATTACTTTAAGATGTTATTCTTATAAATTATTATAGGATTTTTCTTTTTCAAATGAGAGTATCTCTTTACAATAGAGAATAAAAGGGATATATAGGAGAAAAGGGAAGGGAAAGAAAAAGAGAGCTTTCATAAATCAATAAATACCATTCAACCACTCTCTATAGAGCTCCAAAAAAGAAGAGCAAGAGTTAGATGAGTATCAACAACTTTCAAACCACTTAGTCACTGATCTCACTTACCAAATTAACCCTCCAAGATCAAAAAAGGTCTTAAAGCTCTCTCATTGGCTTAAAAATTCAATAGAGGAAAAAAATTATTTGAGTAAGATGACATCATACTCCACTAACTTTATAAAGTCTCCAAATATATAGAAGCTTCCTTAAATGTTCCATCTTGCTCCTCAACTCCCTAAAACTCCTCGACTTAACTTTTATGCCCCATCTCTACTTCACTTATAGAAGAAACATAGCAATATGGTTAGTCATCCTAACATTTGATGCTTAGACTAACTTTGAGGGATAAATTTTGAGCTTTATTTTTGTTTCCAACTCATATTTCCTTCTCCAACCTATAAAAGTCACCATGTGACCTACAAATCCTTTGGACTCCTTTGATGGAAGTCTTCAATCTAAATCCATCTTCAATTAGTTATCTTAGAACTTGCTTTCAAGGCCATTTTATCACCATGAGATCCACTTTTGGACCTTTATAAGGATTTTAATCATCCATATCATTCTTACGAGGAATAAAATGAATTTTTATGCCACCTTCAAGACCTACAGCAATGGTGGAAATCTCCATTAAACCTGTAACCATTATGAATCATTAAAAAACTTGGGTTTTTAGCCTTTTAGCTCAAAAAAACACCCTATAAACCATTTGGAAAGGATATTAGTGACATATAATGGTGACTCAGGTCCCATTAGCCTTCCTCCATGTATTTATACCACTTCTTTCTTTAAAGACCTAAAAAATGGGCATTTTCAGGCCATTTTGGGCCTCCTAAGCACTCACATGTGCCAGTTTATTCTTAAAATTAGGTAAAACAAGAGATTTATAGAAGCCATTATACTCTTCAAGTTATTTCCAAGTGATTATAGGTCATTTCATGGGCTTATGGGCTCAAAAACTCAAAATAGTCTCTTTTGGCAACTCAGACATGCTTACATTCTTAATGATTGTTCATAAGGTACAGATCTTAAAACCATAAATCCTTAAAATATATATTTATTCCATATACCCCCTAAAATTTATTGAGAATAGTGGGTTCCCATGCAAAAGGTGTGCAAAGATACATACATAAAGAAGTTTTCTTGTAGGGTTATACATGCATTCTAGACCTATTTATAGTCTTATCGATGGTTCATAAATCTTAGCTCCTTAATCAACCTCAATCCTTAATTTATATTAATTAAATATTTCTCCTTCAATAATTATAATATCATTTGATCAAACCCCTCATGTGGTGAAATATATTAACATTCAAACAGGTGGGTCAAAATGAGTGTCAAGACTGAATAGTTTGAATTAGTTCTTGAGAGTGAAATTGACCTTTAATTTTTTTCACCTACTTTAAACATATCATTTATGACATAAAACAACTTCTCACATCCTCCCAATAATTAATATTGCATTGGAAGGTCTGAAGGTGCCTTAAGGTGATATATGTCTTTTAGGCCTAAAATGGGTTTCTAGGTCTAATTGGCCAAATTTAAGTGTTAGAGGTCTGATTGACCTATATTATTATATTGGATGTAAAAAACATTATGATACATTTTTTTCAAATGTTTCTATCCTTTCAAAACCTTTTACTCTCTTTATCTCTTTACCATAGGGTTTTTTGGCAATTAAGCCTACGTAACCCTATTGATTGGGTTTTGTGTTTTTATTTATTTAACCTGAAATTATCATCACCGTTAAACCCTAATATACCTTTCAAACTATAAATAAATCATATAAAAATTCAAATAGACCTTTAAACAAGAAATTTTTTAAGACTATGCACACAACCCTCCTTGATATTTCTCCTTTAGCTAGCCTTTAAGGGAATATTTGTATGAAACCATGAGTATGATCACTCTCAGCATGTGTATGAATACTTAGACACACCTTAAAATTATGTACAAACTCTCTCATAAATTAAAAATATTTTTTCATAATTTTAACTCTTCAAAAACCCTCTAAGTTACAATAGTGACTATCAACAGACAAGCACATGACTATGACAAATCAATATATCTTAAACTATTAATTTAACCTAATAAATTACATGGTTAGTTATAACCAATCATAATCAGCACTTATACCAATTTTTTAAGTTTTATCTCACTGTAGATGTATTTTTCTCAAAATTAGCTAGTGGTTGCCTAAGAGAATGACTGTTTATGACTACAAGAGGTCTATAACAAAATAGTTCATACTTATAATAATCATGTGGCCTTAAGGATAGAATATAAATTTTTAAAAAATTATTAAGACCATTTTTACCAATTTTTAGATCCTAACTCTAATTGTATATTCTCAAAAGTCATAACCTTCTCCAAGACTAGCTTAGTTTGCCTATGTTTCCAATAGGTCTGTGATTGAGTTGTTTTATGACTTGTGCTTGGGTCTGATTATGAAAATTAATTTTTTATAAGTCTTGTGTAATACTCCAAACATTATTATTATACCCCCAAGTCCCTTCACATCCTCTACAAGCTTCTTTTGTTATACCTTCCCATCTCTTCTCAAAGCTCACACCTGGTAAGCATTGGTTGTAGGTGAAGATTCCCATAATGAGGGAATTATTAGATGATAAAAGTATTTTTTATATTTAATTATGAATTATATAATGTGACTTTATATATATATATATATATATATATATATATATATCAAATTTAAACATTAAATAAGTCCTCATCATTGCTTTATTATTTACCTACCCCTACCTGTAGTCTTAGGTTATCTAGGAGTGCCTTTTGTTTGAGATAAAATATATGGAATTTCCCCTGCTTTTCATTCCAATTTTAAGGTATGGATTGATATAATATTTCATAATTAAATTTTATTCCAAATTTGTAGGTTAGATCACCTCTCTAGCATCTTCAAATCTTCTCCAAATTAGCTCTCAAGTTTATGGATGTGTGTACGGTCTAAAACCATTTGCTCAACCTTGGTCATGATTTATTTCCACTTTAGTGTTATGTGGAGTTCGATGAGATCAATATTAATATTTACTTCATCATATTCATATAGTTATAAAATCCTACAACCTTCATAAGGATATCTCCATATGATGCTTGTGAGAGCACACTAGGTTAATGAACTTCTTAACACTATTATGTGTATATAACCCCTGAGAGATTATTATAATTTATTAAACACATAATAAAAACCCTTCTAACCTTGAAATAAACCTTTAAAAAAATTATAATTTCTAATCACTATGCCAATCATCTCACTATATCATGGTTTCTTCATTGCATAAGCTATTAACCAAGACTCCTCAAGAGTATGGTCTACAACTTCCAATCATGGAGCCTATGAAAAAATGACTTGATTTCCATTAATTTTTTAGTGAATAATAATTTATTATGACCATTTATATATTTCAAACTGATCTTAACTAAGTTACTTGTCCATCCTAGTACAATTTTAGCCCTTAACTCTCTTGTCAAGCATTATTGTGTGCTTTTTCTTGAGCTTAAAGCTCCTTAGGTAGGGATGTGTCTTAAGACATGTGGGTTTCAACTCCATAAAAGTTATTTGAATATTTTAAATCCATATTAAAACAAATAGGACCAATCTCTATTCGTGGAACCTAAGAACTATCTACCATTCATCAAGGTCATTCCACAAATTGCCAATTGTGGATGTAAGTAGCTATTCTGAGTTCAAGACCCTACAAATTATCATGTGCCAAGATATGTGTTTTCACGTCTTGAGGTCCACTAAGGTCACTAAGACCATCTTCAATCTTAAATAAACCCATTCTCTTCATTGGTGACTAGGTATATTACCTTAATAAAACTCTGTGTCACTCAGTTGTAGGTTATATTTCAATGTTAGGCTTGAAAGATTTGATGATGACTTCAAAATGCCTTACTACCATTTGATGTTCTTCTTTCTTTGTTGTCCTTATAAAAACGTCACTTAAATTCAATTGAATCCACAAACCAGCTTCTAAATTTGAACCCATACTCCTTACCTTAGAAATAACTTTGACACTATGCCATTATTTAAATCCAATGAGGGTGGCTATAGGTTATCATTTCCAGTCTTGAGTAGAAAACAAGCCATAAGGTGGATTAATGACATCCATATTATAATTTTGAGGATAACTCATTATGTCTTAAGTATATTTAACTTGTTCAAAATCATCTAATACCAAATCACTAATTTGAATCTAAATCAACTTAGCCACTAAGAAGACTGATATACCTTGTTGTAGGTGGTCATTCTACCCTATACAGACTAATGACAATGTTCAGAAGTTGATTCCATGATGCATAATGGGATAATAACCTCTAATAATCCTTCTCAATCCATATTTCTTGAAGTAACATGGGTTTTATCACAGGGTTGATTAGAATGAGAAGAGATAAGGAAATATAAGTTACCTTAATCTTTATAAAACTACCTTAGTTTTTTGCTAATAAGATAAACTTCAAAGTTGTTTATCCTCTAAAATTGCTCCGCAATCCTATATTTCACTAGGTTTCATTGGTTCCTTAGTTTGGTTGATGTAAGATTATCCTAGTGACATTAAATTTGATTGAGATAACCACTATGTATTAGTCAGGACCTTTTCACTCCAAGTTAGAATGCTTACTATTCTAACTTGGTTGTAGGTAACCCTTCCACAAGAACCTTGATTCTTTAGTGTTTTTAAACTACATTGATCAATAATGCAACTTGTTTCCAAATGTGATGAGAGTATTATGATTTCAATCATTCTAACATAGCTTCATTACACACCATAGCATCTCTCACACCTATAAAAACTTTCATCATCCTTATACTTTTGCCTATAGTCTTATTTTGACCTCTTTATTGAACACTCCACCATCCTTCATTAGTATACATTAGTATATTTTTAGGTGATGTTTTGAGAGGCTATTGATCACACCATTACCACTAAGACCTTGTTTACATTATTAGACCAAGGAAAAGGTTTCAAATGGGTTCAGATCCATCTAAGGTCTCTCAAACTCTATCTTAGACCCCTATTTTCAATCTTGGTTGTAACCTTATTTATTCACACTCATACCATATGTTGCAATGAGGTATAAAGGTGTAATCATTTCAATCATGGATTTGAATTATGCAATTCAAATTAATATAGTGTGGACTATATATGTCTCATAAGCTATGAAGTCCTCCATGACATGAATATCGTGCAATCAACACTTTAGACCTTTCTATCAACTTCTTTCACATCATGAACATGACCAATTTAATTACATCTTATAAAAATGAAGGTTATTAAAGCCTATTACCTATTTTAAACACTCAACTTACCTTTCTTACCACCTCTAACGTCTTCCATCATTGGTCAAAGTATTATTTAGCCCTAATGTGACTATAGGTACATAATAAGTGCCCTATATGAAATATTAGAAAGAGACCTTAATAAGGTCAAAATATTATTGATGAGACTTTTATTAATTCAAAAAAACTTGAGGGGAAGTTTAAACAAATACATTTAATGAGATACCCATGTTTTTTAGTCTTTTCAAGATAATACCTTCATGAAGCATATCTTGACTAAGTTTGTCTTGGCTGTAGATGGAGATCCCTTTGTTGATTGTATAGACTGGGGAAATGATTGAGTGATATAGGAGATTAATGAGGCTAAAAACTTGTCCATGGTGTTCTTCCAACTAAAAAAGAGTGCAAACCTTGCTTGGGGACCTCAAACCATAGACTTTTCTTGAAATTGACCTCAACAAGATATTGTTGATGTTCCTCACCATGAATGATTTTACCTCTTAAGGATCACACATGTGAACAAGAGGATAAAATTTATTTAAATTAGTTGGGAGTACCTCTAAAACCCTCATTCCTCTGATTGCATTGTTACATTTTTCACTAAAGTGCCAAAACTAAGAAAAACTTGCCTCTTGGGTTTTAAAGGGACTCAAGAGCTAGTCAATGGTTTTGTCTTAGTCTGTGAGGATAGATACTTTTATTGAAATAAAACCACTTGTATAAATTTATTTGGATACCCCTTTACCTGATCCAAGAGTTGGGAGAGCCAATTTTTTAGGACAAATAAGTACAAGACCCCTCTCTAGGTGATTTATCCAATACTACATTAAAATGGTTTTCCTTTAGCATGAAGAAATAGAGGCCTAACTTCTAAATACAACACTTGGTCAAGCTTTTTCATGATGTAATTTACCTTTCCTTCATTATATAAACCTTCTAAATTGCTTGAAGCTCCATTAATGGAAAAAAACCTATTTAATGCCTAGTTTATGTCCAATAGGTTTTTCTTGCCTCTAATAGTTCTTATGATTAGATCTAATTATAGAAGACTAAGAGAGGATATTAGGGACACCATGGATTCCTACATATGATAGATAAGCTTCTATATTGAGTAAAACCTTCAAAAACATGTCCAACCATGGCTCCAAAAGGCCCAAACATACTTTATTTTACACCCAAACTCCTCTTCTTCACTCCAAATGACTTAAAATGGACTTGAACACATCTAAATAATGAAAACATTCCATATATAGGTGTAATTAAGTCAAAACCAATTTGACTTCTCCAAAAAGTCACTTTTTCACTTAAAATTTCTATTTAGAAGCTTCTCAAGTCATCTAATGCACTTTTAAGTATCTTTTGGGAAAATTGGCTTTGTTAGACATCATTTTTGACCCATTAAAATCTTTTACACTTTTTAAAAACCTCCTTCCTATCCATAAATGCTCAAACACATTAGAAACTAGCTAGATCCTTCACCTATAACTCAAGACCCATTTCTATGCCTTTACCTTAAAATCCTCAAAACTACCTTAAACTTTGCTAAAAGCTTATCAAGAAGGAATGTAACAGGAAGTAGGGCCATGATTATAATCTTATCTTTCCACCATTTGATCATCCATTACACTAGGACTCTACACATCTCCCCACACCACATCAAGACCTTTCAAGATATTGCACTACATCATCATGTTAGGACTAGAAAGAGACTAGTCATGAAATCAAGAGGTTACCAAATGGTCTAGGAGAGTGGCCTTATCCATCTATTCAATTCTTTTGCATGTGGGCAAATTTTATCCAACATTTTTGGTAACCTCCTGGGATTGCATGCATGTCTATGCAAAAGACTAGTTACTTTGGTCTATCCATTAGGATTATGGGGTCACAAAATTATTTCTCCAATTGGTTTTTAACTAATCACAAGGATAAAAATCTTATGATTGGAACTCTAAAAATAGCAAGGATAAACCAAAATATAAAAAACATGTGCTCAAAGAATTTAGGGAGGGAAACACATAACAAAAGGGAAATGTGCACAAGGCACTTGGAGGAAAACAAAAAAATCTATTGTAATATGTACAAGGATATAACTTTATTTTAATGACAAGGTTTTAGATTAATCCCATTGATTGGGATGGGTAATACCTCTCCATCTAGCTAGGCAAGCTGAAATCCATTATGTTGTTTGCATCCATGGATTAAGTGTCACTCTACAAGCTATCAAACTTAGTATGGTTTCCTACCTTAGCCTTATTTGAATCCCACCTAAGGACTAAATAACCATGCTTGAAGTATCTTGTTATGTCTATCTTGTTAAAGGCTTTCTTGACTTAAACTTGATGTGATTCCATTGTCTTCATTGCAATAGCCCTCATTTATTCAATCTCCATAATATTTTCCATCCTCACACTCATAGGTTCACTCTCCATCAACTCAAGTTGATGGGATAGCTCCAATGTAGGTAATTCAATGGAGATGGGAAAATTCACTTCCCTCCCATATACTAAGACAAATGGTGAGTTTTCAATGGCAACCTTGGGGGTCTTTCTATCAACCCATAAGGTTGTCCTTAACTTTGAATTCCACACTATTTGGTTCTCCTTTATAGTCCTCTTGATTATTATAATCAAGTTATGAGTCATTGACTCTTCAATTCCATTACCTTGGGAGTATTATTTAGAGGATTTGATAAGGTAGATGCCCAATTGAAGTGTTTATGCACTCATCTTCATGCCAAAAAATACTAAGGCATTGTCTAAAATGATGGTTGTTGGTATACCAAACCTTGTCACTATATTGTCATAAAAGTCCAATATTGTTGTCTTTTTGGCCTCTTTTAGAGTAATTGCCTCTACCCACCTAGTGAAGTAATCATTGGTAGTGAGTAACCACTTGTGTCCTCCACTATAAGGTGGATTGATAATTCCTATAAACTCTAGGCCCCACTACATGAAGGGTTACTCTAATTGAATGGGATTATGAGGAAAGGCTGAAAACCTTTTCTTTCTTACAAATAGAGAAAATTTTTGGTACTTCCTCACCCATGCATATTCATATTTGAAAATACTAGGCCAATAATAACTATCCCTCATTACTTTTGAAACTATATCTATTAGGGGAATATGACCTCCTACAGGTCCATCATGGAATTGCTCCAAGAGTCTATTCACTTGATCATCATCTATGCATCTAAGTAGCACCCCATTGAGGTTTTTTATGAAGAGAACCCCATCAATAAAAACATAAGGTATGGAATAAAGTTTGAAGTATCTTCTCTTTTTCTTATCCATACCTTGGGGACACTCACCTGTTAGCAATAACTTTGCCATGTCCTAGACCCAACTAGTGTGAGGTGGAGGTGTAATTGTCTATAATTTATCTTTTGTAACCAAAACAACCTATTTCTCTTAATGAAGGTCAACAACCATGTATTCACATAAGCATTTACCTCTTACTAGCTTATTTACTTTTATTTACTCATCATATTCCATGACTCTAGTAATATAACCAACCCTCTTCTCATTTAGGTCCTTGTAGATAAGGAAGTCTCTCACTCTAGGATGAGACACCATAAGGTATATTTATTGTTGGAAATCATAGGCCTAAATATTTTAAGACTTCTCATAGTTATAAGGACTTTTTTCTCTATGAAATTGTACCTTTTTTCATACCCGTCAAGCCCTTGGCTAAAAAATGCAATTGGCTTTTCAAGCCCTTCTCCATTATTTTTCATTAACATAGTTGATATATTATCAATGTTGGAAATGGAATACAAGATTATATATCTTGAGAAGTTAGGATTCATTAGTGTAGGTGCTTGAGTAATAGCCTATTTGATAGCTTCAAATCCTACTTTACCTTATGTTATCCAAGTGAACACTAGATTCTTCTTCAACATAATAGTGATAGGTTTAATCAAGATTGAAAAACTGGGTATGAACCTTCTTAAAAAGTTTATCTTTCAAAGGAAAATTTGAAGTCCCTTCTTATGCTTGGGAAAGGACAAGGCCAAGTTTGCACTTATTCTATCAGGATCAATGGCTAGTCCCTACTTTGAGATAATATTCCCCAAGAGTTTGCCATAATGGACATCAAATACACACTTTTTGGGATTTAATGAGATACCATACACTATACCTTTCAAAGATCAGCCTCAAGTGGTCTAAGTGTTCACTACCCTTTTTAGAGAAGACCGTTATGTCATCTAGGTACACAAGCACCATTTGATTGAGCAAACTTTGGAAATTAATGTCCATGGATTTTTGAAAATTAGATCCAATATTTGAGAGGCCAAAATGCATCTTCTTATAAGCATAGGTGCCCCACTTTGTGGTGAAGGTAGTCTTGTATTGGTCTTCCTCCCTTACTAGCACCTAGTTATACCTTGAGCATCCATCCAATAAATAAAAATGTTATGAACTAGAAAAAATTTGGAGTTATTACATGGATGGAAAGGGGTAATGATCTTTTAAAGAGACCTTATTCAAGTATCTAAAGTCCACACATAATTGGATCTCACCATTATTCTTTCTCATAGGTACTAGGTTAGCTACCCATGAGGAGTGCTTGATAGGAAAAATGATATTAGACTTAATCAACTTGGTTAACTCTTTTATCATTATCTCTACAAAATTTGGGTTGATTTCCCTTTGTTTCTACCTAATAGGCTTGACATTAGCCTCTAACTCTATGGTGTGTTGGGCTAGATTGGGTTCAAACCCTCTTATATCATTGTACTCCCAAGTAAAGATATCTAAGTATTCCTTATAAAGCTAAATAAATGCATGTTTTTATTTCTCATTACTCACCTTTCCAAGCTTGATAATTTTATCCTTGGAGATGAGGAATCTCTCATAGTTTTGTTCATCAGTACACATAATTCTTTAGTCCTTCCTCATGTGATCTCCTTCATGGAAAAGACCCTCAAGGGTGACTATCCCATTAAGAAGTTTATTTGACTTTAGTTTAACAATTTGGTCCTCATACTACTGTTGAAGTCTTCTTTGGTTTATTGAGGATAATTCTACCTCTTATGGTAGAAAATAAGCAATTTTCTTGTCACTATCAAAGACTTACCATTGAGCTTCATTATCTAGAACTAATGGTCTCACTATCACTTTGACATGTGGTTATATTTTAGGCCTCTTTAAATCATTTATAATGTCAAACTAAGCCCTTGTTGCTATTAAATTATCATCATGTTGGTTTTTTCTCTTCATAATGCTTTAATATTTAAGGATTCAAAGTCTTCAAGTAGGTTCCACACTCTATGTTTGTAGGACTTCATTAAGGGGTTCTTAGCTATGTTTTGACCTCTCACTTGAGGTAATATCAGTTCATTATCTCAATATACCTTTAATTATGTTGGGCCCCTTTTTATGCTAATTAGTGGACCCATGCCAACTCAGCACATCTCAACATGAGGAAATCATTATAGATGATTATTATTTTGGTACTTTTGGTGCCAACTAGGAGGATCTTCAAAGATATTTTTATAGCTAGTAGGTAATTTCTTAACACTCAAGTTTTAAGGGACATCTCCTTGGGTACTTGAACATGGAAGTTGGAGAGTACAGGTGGTAGAGTAATCGAGTTGATATAATGATCACCCCCAATGATAGCTCAACACTTGACATGCACCCATCCAACCTAGCTCAAAGATGTTCCCCTACCTATAAAAACAAGCTTAAACCTAGAGCAAAGGGATGTAATTTTATAATAGTTAAGCTCTATGAAATTAGATCCAAATATTATGCATGAATGTATTTAGCTTATGTTTTAGCATAGATTCTTTAAAAACCCAACAGTTTATCACCCAATCTCGCTTGTGAGCCATTAGACATGTAGTAGTTTAGAAATGATCTTATGATCTATTTTTATGTTATGAACTCTATATACTTGATTAGTTGATCAATTGAAGAATGGCATTAAAATTAATTGATTGTTGATCTACTTTATATGGTTTTAGTATTGCTTTAAAAATGTGACTTAAGTTTTGTAGTAATAATGGTACAACTTTTATTTTAAATGTATTTAAATGTAAAGTTCTATTACAAGTCTTTAAGGACATCATTATTCCACATAACATCTTTGGTATAATTTTAAAATCAAATAAGTATTGGAACTAGTATGTTCTTAAGCCCTAGAAAACATGTTTAGAGTACTATCTTGAAGAATGAGTCATAAAGCATAAGTCATTCCCTACATTCACTAAGCATCTGAATGGAAATTAACATGATATCCTAAGGGTTTGTGCCCTTAAGATCCATAATTATCCTAAAATTAACTTTCACTAAGAGACTTATGCCCTTCAAGGTTTTTAATTAACTTAGTATTGACTTGTGCCACTATGGTCAAAACTAGTTTCCTTGAATAGTCTTGTGCCTATTAATCTTACCCAGAATAGTGTGCACTGATAGACCTACCTAAGCTCACTCCTTAAATGACCAAGTCCCAAAGAGACTAAATTTCACCATGTTTCAACTAGCCTAATGTGGGCTCTGATTCCTTTTCTACTACACTTTGGGTGAGTGGATGCGGCTTGCACCTTGTGTAGTTTGATGCCAAAAAAGTAGTGCATTTAAATCTTGTGTACCTAGGAATTTGCTATGCTTGTGCTTAGTTTTACCAAGTCTAAAATATAATTTTATTTATTTCTAAGAGCATGACAAGGAAAATGAGTAAACAACTAAAATTTTCTACAATAAATTTCTTTATCCCCCTCTTATTAGCCCACTGAAGGTCATAGATGAGGACCCATACTCAGTTGTAATGTAATAATAAATAAAATGGAACCTATATAATGAAAAATATTTGTTATTAGATGGAGATATTAACATAATACATACCCCTATTCCATGCTTGCTCCTTAAGCCATCAAAAAACATCTTCCATACTCCACTAGTATCCTCTTGTAGCCTAGTGAGGAATAACATGAACTCATTCTCTTCATGCAGGAAATAAAATCCCTTATCTATTTATTCAACACATCTTAAAGGATCAAGTAGATAATTTTCACTCCATAACTCATCTAAGAATACATTAGGTATCCCTTCAAAATGAGTACTTAGATCTTGACTAGTAAGGTAGTTTTCTTTATCTAGAATGATACAATTGATGTTCAAGATACTTAGCCCATAAAGATCAATGTGAAATTGGGAAATAGGTTTAGCCTTGATAGACACCTTGGTCCCATACCTTATTTTAAAAGGCATATAGTACCAATCTACTGCTAGGTAACCCCCAATTTTGGTTATGATGTCTCTAAATAATCATAAATCAAAGTGGAGAGGCACCTTTAGAACCACCACATTCTGAGCCACTAAAATACTAGGACAAGCATGGAGGTTCAATTTTATACCTCTAATAATACTATCTAATTTGGTATAATATACATCAATTTGTAACACTCCCTTAGCTTGGGGTTCATACTTCAAACGAAGAAGATCTACTATTGATTTTGGTATTATTGAAGTACTTGCTCCACCGTCTACCATGAATTTGTGTACCAAGGAGTTACTAATGATTAAATAAACATATAAGTGAGGAGTTTTGACCACTTTGTTTGATTTCCCTCTACTTTTTTTTGGCTATTTTAGTGATAACTACACTCTCTTTTCTTGGTGGTTTCTCTGAAACGTTAATCTTTTGCAGTCCCTCTTGCAGGATATCCACTTGACTAGGTATAGAAAGCATTTCACACATTGGAACACTCATGTTGTACTTCATTTTCTCAATAATGTTGATGTGAAAACCACTAACCTTTGCTTATGCTTTGGGATCCACAACTATGCTTTAAACCTATGATTTTTGGGGTGCAAAGGTGTTTTCATGGTTTTGATTTTTTTAAGTTATTCAAAATTTAAGGATAGAAATAGGATAATTTGGTGTTGTTATCAATGGAAGAAGAGTGGAAGACTTTATAACTACCTATTATCTACCCTCCATGTTCCTTATCTTTAACCTAATGTTGGTTACCAAAAGAATTTTTTCTTGGATAAAACTAGCCTATTGATTAAAAGCATAGCACTCTTTTTACATATATTTAATCAACATAGCACCCAACTAGTTTTATCCTTCATTATCCCCTTGGCCTTGTTGAGGATCTTCTAGTTTGGTCATCATACACACTTCTGCATTTTGAGCCATAACAGCTTATTTGAACCCATAACTAGCACCCTACTACCATTGATCATTGAAATTTTGATTAAACATTGTGTTTGGGACAATGGCTTGATTGAATGTGATTTAACTTTTTTGGTAATATTGGAGTTTTATTCCTATTTTAGTTAAGGGTCTAGAATAATAAATCAGTAAATAATATTAAAATAACTATAGTACTTATTTGTATAATTTATTTCATCTTTCAAAACTTTCTAAAAATAATAATAAATAAGAAGAAATATAACTTAGCTTAAAACTAGATTGAGATAGCTAGGACAAAGGCTAAATCTGACTATGCAAGACTGAGATAGTGTCACAAATAAGAATCTAGATTTCATTTAGTAAAAGGACAAGATCACTAAAAATATGAAACTTTAATGTTTGGTGCTATAGTCCACTCCTACTATTATTATCCAAATTGGTCATAGATATCTGAGTTTTCTAGGTTTTGTTCACTATCCCTATATGAGTCTGCCTATGAAATTTTAAGTGTTGAAATGTCAATGGATCTCCTTGTAGAATTGATTTAATCTTTAAACCATAGACCTTCATTATTTTTAAATAAAACTTGAGAAAATGGGTGGTTAATGTGTTTAAGATGCATTGAACATGTGATCTACACCCCATATGTGGGCATGTTGCCTACATACCAATACTCTGGAGAGGGATCAAGCCATATGTAGTTCTTCCACCTAAATGTGCTTTATGTAATAGTATTTTATAGATGTAAAAATGCCAAATTAATATTATTTTGGGTGGTTAGGGACTGGTATGAGAGTTTGAATGTGTTTATAGCTATGTTAGGTGGTTATATGTAGAGAATAGGGAAATTTATCTTAGTAATTTTCTTGTATTCTTGATTGCTTTGTAATATTTATCACCTTCCTTTGTAAATGACCTTTGGATGGGATTTTATAGGGAACTATTGGTCATGGGTTGAATGTATTCATGCTGGCTAATATGATGAAGGATAATAATCAAGTGGAAATGCCCATTTGGGCTCGAAATATGATTGGATATAAGCATAAAAAATGAGACACCCAAGGATTTAGCACTATAGTCTAGGTATGTCACTTATATCCTATAGGTTTGAGACTTAGGGGGATAGGATTGGCCTAAGAAATATAGCTTGGGTGAGCTAGAATGATTGTTTAGAAGGCTATGAATGACTAAGAATAAGCAAAAAGGTACCTATGAGGATCATAAGAGCATGCAAAGGGGAGTTATGGCTAGGATGTCACAAACCACACTCAAACTACCAATTTTAACATTTTATATGACTATATTCACCCCCCCCACTTTATTTTAGTGATGAAGCAAAATGAAATACTAGGATAAAGAAAAAAATAGAAAGTGTACTTGAACTTACCTATAAAGGTAAAGCCCATGGATATGTGTGATGTTGAATAATGTTGGGTATGTGCTAGGTATGTGTTGGGTATATGTTGTGTATGTGTTGTACGAAGAGTAATATCATAAATGGAGTTAAGTGATCAGATCCTTGAGATTGGATCAAGAATGCAAAGGCTATCCCTTTGGCTCTATCATCACCCACTAAGTGAAGCTATATGATCATACATGTATTAATCAATTTTTTAACTATGTATCTAATCCCTCTGAGTAGGTGGCTCAAGAATACAAAGGCTAGCTAGACCTTTGGCTACATCATTTACCACTAAATGAAGCTATGAACTGATATTAATATGAATGTGCATCATATGAGATGGCTCCTAAATCCTATGAATGCTCTAAATTATAACAATGTGGCATGGATAGTTTAATGTGTAATAGAAACTAGGCCAATCCTTTCCATTCTAAAAGGTGGAGATTATACTTGTATGAAAGCCACACCAAAATTAGGAACTAGGATTATATGGAAGACACTTAGGAATGATGCCAACCACCTATAGATATAATAGGTTATGCAATTATTGAGAATAATTGGGTAATGTAAATGAACTTATAAAGAAAAGAATTCAAATGTGTCGTTCACATTGCCCCTAATCATTGATGTTTGTAACATGGATTATGATCTAGAAGTTATACCAATTGCTTAATCTAAAAATAGAAGTGAGATCCATCATGTCATCCATGATGCCCCCTATATCTAGATTATATAATAAAAATTGTAGGGAAACTACTAAATTTGAACTGATCTATATCTGATAAAATTGTAACTAAACTTACCTTTCTATCTATTTTTAGAAAATCTAAGTTTTTTGCTATTTGGATAGGAGTGCCAAAAATAGAAAACCTTGGTGTTTATCATTATATTCCAAGTCTAGCTTTCTTGTATTTTGTTGTTTTTGATGATTTTTCTATGTTTTTTCACTATTTTCTTGGTCTGCTCTACTTGGTTTGAGTTATAGTTTTTATTCTAAGTGTTCTAAAACCTAATTTTTGACTGATAGGAGGCTCTAATCTCTATGACAAAACCCTTGAATATTTCCCCCTCTTCTAAGGGTAAGAGTGAAGACCTTGAAATGACTACCCTTAAAATAAATATTACTACAAGTTTTTTATGATGTGAAATGCATGATATAGCAATGATAATCGAAAAGAAGTCTCAAGATATAGCATAGCTTATTTTAAAATTATTTTAAAAATTATTCGATCAATAGGGGTATGCCTAGATAGATGTAATAATGTAATGACATGTGCAATGTATTTAACTTAAAATGAAAATATTGGTTAGTTGTTAGTTCTCAAGGAGGGATGAAGCATGATGTCCATCATGGCATCTATGAAAGAGAGATAATGCATGATATGGATCATGGAACTGTATATAATTCAGAAGAAACTAAGCAAATAAACATGTATGAAAAGAAGTAATAAACATACAAGAGTGGCAAAGGGGCCAATAAAACAAGGGACATGGGCACATATCAATCAAACTAGGAAATCAAGCATACAAGGCATATTCAAATGCCACATACACATACAATTAGAAATAAGCAGGGTTGGCTCAAGGGCCACAAGCACTTAGAAGAATACAGGCAAAGGACATTGGAAAATTTCCTAAGTCACACATAATAATATAAGTAAAGGACATTTGAAAATGTCTTAAGGCACACAAAAGAGACAAAATAGTAACTGAGAAATGCAATCACATCTAGCTATGCAAAGTAAGAAATGAAGGCATGTAAATACTATAAATACAATTGTATCTAACTAATCAAAGCAAGAAATGAAAGTATGTAAGACATGGATTACAAGATTAGGTAGATTCTAAGAAATACACAAGTAATATATACTAATGAGTGTTGATATAATAATCTATGTAATATAGTAAGTAATGTACATCAACATGATAAATGGAATGTGTGGTGTAGGAATGACATAACCTAGATGGTGTAGTCATGTAGAAGATGCCCCCAATGGGTATATATTTTGATTTATGTCTCGAATCTATAAATAATATGCCACTTCAATAGGTAGATTGAATCAATCAAGGATCTAGATGTCACTGCACACACTCAAATAAGATCAAGTGAAGCATGGTAATGTAGATAAATTGACATACAATATCATAGAATAGAAAAATGTTATTATAACATATAAGTATAAATGTAAATCATGGATAATGCATACAACTGAATTTTTTAAATTTTTTTGAGTTATTTGAAAGTTGTTGGTATTTTTGATATATTTGAATGTTTTTGTATTTTGACATGTTATATTATTTTTGGTAATTTTAAATAGTGTTATGTATAATTAATCATAAGGAGACTATGTATAAGAAATTGAGAAGAAGTTATGTATAATAAATAATAAGAAGACCTAACACTAACCAAAGAGTCTCATAAGAGACTCCCTATCATGGTGTTTTGTCTCAAGGAGAGGAGTCATGCATGATCATGAAGCATGACGGAAAGGTTGAGACTATGACTCTAAAAGTTGTGTATATTATAAATGTTCTAAAATATTTGTAGTGAGAACTAGCTTTGGGGTTCCCCTATAACTCTTAGCAATGGATGAAACTATGGGGCTCTTAGGGACCCATCTATTAGTGGAATAATCTCTCTAAAAGTATGGTCTATGTGTAGAGGCATGAGACTTCAATAAGACTTCCCTGGGTGTGAATACTATAGTTGGAAAGTGTCTATAATCCTAAAACTATGGTTGTTCTAAAAGAGGCCTCTATGGAAGTGTATTAACTCTCTATGCTAGTGAGGAAGGCATTGGTTATGGCTAAATATGAATTGGAAAAATAACTATAACTAGTGGAGAAGATGAAACTAGTGACTATAGAGTAGTAGATGGATCTGAAGTGGGGAGTGGTAACTCATGGAACTCCACCAACTATAATAACCTGATTAGTGTCAATTAATTTCATGCATCTATGAATTGTATAAGGTATTTCATGAAGTTTTTGAATCTATAGTTGACCAAGAAACATATCGAAGACTCCTACATTGGGAAAAATAATAAATGGTGTGGCCACATGTATTAAACCAACTTGTAGAGGAAGTACATTCTCACCTAAAAAAATCTATATGTTTCCATTAAATCCACTAATAACTATGTCCATTAGGGTAATATTCTACTCTAAATATCCCAAATATTATAATAATGTCACAATGCACATGTTCATACTAGATCCATTATCTATAAGGACACTATGAATGGGATGATGATTAATGTAAGCTCTAATAAAGAGTGCATGGTAATCTAAAGCATCCTCAACTATCTCCTACTTTGAGAAGGACATATAAGGTCTAGTTAGAACTCTAGAATTATACACACCAATCATGTTGATCAAAGGATGTGACTCAACTAAAGGTGCCTGGTATGTAGCTGGTGGAGGGTGTGCATGATATGCATGGTGAACACTTGATGTATCCCCTATCTCTTATTTATAATATTGTGGGAAAGGATTTGAGAAAAAATTTAGAGCCTTGTCTTATGTTTGCTTTACCTAAGGAGGATCAACTAGAGTGCTAAGATCAATACAATTTCTATCTATCAAATATTGTCTTTTGTTTCAAATTGATGCATCTATTTGTTGTATGGCTTGGTGTCCTATGAAAATCAAAAAATTAATTTTGATCATATCCCCATGGAAGAGGCTTTGTTGGATCAACTTCCTGAATAAGAGGGAGAGATATGATGTTATATTCTCAAAGTTTTTGTAAGACTCTAGATGAAGATATTGGTAGATTGGTAAAAAAATTTCAAGGAGGCATGGATAAAACCACTCATTGATGGGGCTCTAAAGTTACATTAACTATTGGTTGATTTTGACTTTTGTTATCATTGACCTTTACTTTATATGGGACTTTATTGTTACTCTTGTTTGTTGTTTCTAATATGCTTGTGTACTTGAGTTTGCCCATTGAAATTAGTTTGGCTTCACTTTTCTTTAGTGTATGGCATAACTCGGTGAAGAAAGAGAATCTTTCAGACATTATTGACTCATGCAAAACTAGAAAAAGACTCTATTTGAAGAGATCTTGTAACTCTTGATGAGCCATAGGGCTAGTCATTTTAGCCAAGATAGTCTTATATCTAAGAATATAATTTTTAAGATGCTCATTTGACCTTTTTTTCTATTATAAAACTTGGGAATAATAAACCTTGTCACCTATGTTAATGCTGAAATGAGCTAGGAACATATTAGCTAAAGGATTGAATGCATTGACTGACTGATTTGATAGACTGTAGAACCATTGTAAAACATAATCCTTTAAACTTCATGGAAATAGTTTGGTTAGTAACCAATCATTTGGCACATATTCCAAGCATGCTACATGAAAATATCTCAAGTGTGTCTTTAGATCACCTTTTCCATCATATAGAGTGAGCTTAGGTTGAATAAAACCTGATGGTAAGGGTGTAGAAATAATATTAAATGACAATGGTGTATGAAGTAGAGAAAAATAATCCAAAGTCTGTGTTGGTCTAGAGGTACCTTAATCAAGATATAACACCTTAGATTGAAGATATTTTATCTCTTTCATAAAGGAAACCACATTAGGAGACAAATATGTACTATCCATAACTGGTGGTGCCTGATAAGAAGGTTGGGTTGTTATAGGGGATTGTTGAGACATAGTTGCCCCTGTAGTGTCATTTTTTACTAGTTACTCTATGGTTTGAGAGGATTGACCATTGTTTTATTTTTATTTTTCGTATTTTAGTATTTTAATCATATCATCTTGTATATCAATATTTTTAGTTAAAATTTCTTGAAGTTACCTCTTATTAGTTTCATCAAAACTGGTATATTGGGCCATTGTTAAAGTAGGAAAACAAATCAAAGATGGATTGAATTTTTTTCAATAATTTTTAATAAGACAAATATGATGAAAGGAAATTATTGAGTAAAAGAAATATAAAATCCTAAAAATATAAAATTGGAATATTCCTAAAAGGATACAAAACTCACAAACATGTAAGGTGATACCTCAAAAGTATGAGACCTGGTATATGCAACTAGGGTTTGAGAGAAAATAATTTAAAAAATTACTATGGTAAATTTTAAAAATTAAATGTAAAATTATAATTTAAATATTTAGGAAAAAAACCAGCAAAAATACACATGTAAGTTGATATCTCAAGATACAGAAGGACCTAGTATATGCAACTACAATTTGAGAGAGAATGATTTTTAAAATTACTATGGTATATTTTAAAAATTTAATGTGAAATTATAATTTAAATATTTCAAAAAATCATAAAAATTCTAGAAAAATCAAAAGGAAATTTTCCCTAGGAATGTTAAGGTTTTTGTGTGTAAATAAAGTAAATTGGGTCCACCAAATGATTTAACTCTTTTGGGAATATTGGAGTTGTATTCCTATTTTATTTAAGGGTATAGAATAATAAATTAGTGAATAATATTGAAATAATTATATTATTAATTTTTATAATTTATTATCTCTTTTAAACCTTTCTAAAAATAACAATAAATAAGGAAAAATACAACTTAGCTTAAAACTAGACTAAGAGGACTAAGATAGAGGTTGAAATTGGTTGTGTAGGACTATGACAGTGTCATAAATTAGAATCTATATTTCATTCAATGAAAGGATAAGATTTCAAAAAACATGACACTTTGGGGTCTAATTCTATAGTCCACTCTTGTCGCTATTATCCAAATTGGTCATAGTTTTCTAGGTTTTGTTTGTTGTCCTTCTATGAGTCTGTGAAATCTTAAGTGTTGAATGTTGATGGAGCTCCTTGGAGAGCTGATTTAATCTTCAAACCCTAGACATTAATTATGCTTGAATAAAACTTGAGAAATAAGGGGGGTTAGTGTATGTAATATGAACTTAATATGTGATAATATTGAAATAATTATATTATTAATTTTTATAATTTATTATCTATTTTAAACCTTTCTAAAAATAACAATAAATAAGGAAAAATACAACTTAGCTTAAAACTAGACTAAGAGGACTAAGATAGAGGTTGAAATTGGTTGTGTAGGACTATGACAGTGTCATAAATTAGAATCTATATTTCATTCAATGAAAGGATAAGATTTCAAAAAACATGACACTTTGGGGTCTAATTCTATAGTCCACTCTTGTCGCTATTATCCAAATTGGTCATAGTTTTCTAGGTTTTGTTTGTTGTCCTTCTATGAGTCTGTGAAATCTTAAGTGTTGAATGTTGATGGAGCTCCTTGGAGAGCTGATTTAATCTTCAAACCCTAGACATTAATTATGCTTGAATAAAACTTGAGAAATAAGGGGGGTTAGTGTATGTAATATGAACTTAATATGTGATCCACACCCCTTATGTGGGCATCATGCCTACATACCAATACTTCGAAGAGTGATCAAGCTATATTTACTTATCCCACCTAAATATGATTTATGAAATAGTGTTATATAGATGAAAGAATTCCAAATTGAGAGTGATTGAGGTGTATAAGGATTGGTATTAGATTTTGAATGTGTTTGTAGCTATGTTGGGTGATTCTATGTAGAGAATAGGGAAATTTGTCTTAGTAGTTTTCTTGTATTGTTACTTTAATTATAAGATTTGTCACCTCCCTTTGTAAATTACCTTTGGATGGGATTTTATATGGAGATATGGGTCATGGGTTAAATTTATTTTTGCTAGGATGACATGATGAAGGATAGGAATCAGATGGAAATGATCATTTGGGCCCAAAATGTGATTGGATAGGATCACTAAAAATGGGACACCCTAGGGTCCAGTGTTATAGTCTAGGTATGACACTCCTATCCTACATGTTTGAGATCTAGGGGATAGGATTCACTTGGGAAATAAAGCCTAAGTGAGCTGTAATGATTTTATATAAGGCTACAGATGATTGGGAATAAGCAAAAAGGTACCTAGGAGGGTCATAAGAGCATGCAAAGAGGAGCTATGGCTAAGATGTAACAAACCACACTCAAACTACCAATTTGAACATTTTATATGACTAAAGAATGACTAATTCCAAGGTATATAACCCTCACCTTATTTTTTAATGTTTTTTTTAATAGTGACCAAGGTATTAAAATCACTTGTAGCATTAGGATTATAATTGTTTTGCCTAGCATATTTGGGTTGTTGTTGTCCTTGAAAATTTGACTTGAAGGGTGGCCTATTAGCTTGGTAAGACTATATAGGTTAATATGGGAGATAATAATTTATATTATACTAATCTTGATACCTCTTTAAATTTATCAACTCAGCTCCAAATCTTTCAAACATATTCTTGAGTTCTTGAAGCTCACTAGACTAACTAGTTGAAGTTTTTTCTTATTTTGGTGCAGGTATGGTAGGAAGTGTTAGTAAAGGAGGAATGGTATTAAGGGGAGGGATTATTATAGGAGGAGGTTTAATCTTAGGAAAAAAGGGCATATGTCACTTAGGTGTGATCTTTCCAGCCTGTATTAGGTTATTCTCTACACTAATTTCCACTTTACAAGAATTTGGTAGTGTGTTTCCCCCCATTGATTGTATCATCACTACAATGTCACTATCGAGATATCTTAAATAGTATAAAAAAACATAGTTAGGAGTGGGATTTTAAAAATTATTAAAATATTGCATGACCTCTTAAGGAGCTCTCTTAATTGTAGTCAACTATTCTACTAGTGACAAGTGGTCACTCTTGTCTTCAAACCTCTTACATAAAGCATCCACTAACTGATCCCATTATCTGATGGAGTTAGGAGTTAGGTTCTTATACCAATCTAAGGCCTTTCCCTTCAAATAGATAGCCAATAACATGATATCTATGTTCTTTTAATTTATATCATGGATATTTTAAAAGTTGGCTATATCTCTGATGTGTTAAGAAGGAGTTATAGAGTTGTCTCCTATGTAGTAAGGCACACTCTTAAGGGCTACCATTAGGATAGGATCATACTAATTTAGGTTAAATGGAATTTAAACATTAAAAGATACAAAATTAAAATCTCTAAGGGCATCCATAGTAATAAAAGGAGCTAAGAAGGATCTTCTAATAAAGGTAGACTTGTAAATTGGCTTATGAGGGTAGCTTCCCAAGTATGGATGAGTATTAGCAAACATCAATCCTTTTTGTTGAATTAAAAATGAATTAAACAAACTCAAAATGAATACCTATAAAACATGACCTTGTAGTTAGCTTTGACATGAAATATAGTCACTGGTCTACTATTAGAATGTTGAGTGTTCTTAAGATTCACTAGATGTTGAGAGTCTAGATGCAAAAGGTATTGTAAATTAATCAAGACTAACATCAATCTCAATTAATCTTCTTCGAATGTAGTCCCAATGGGCATGCCATAAAATATTATAGCATAGAATTTCACCTATGAGAGGTTAATTTAGGCTCTCTCACTTTTGGATATAAAATGGGATCAACTCCAGGCTATGGGTATCTTATGATGGGGTTGAACCTCTAGAGAAGGTTGTTTCCTCTTGGTAGATCATCTAAACGAATAGTTTTGACTTGAAAAAGGGTAAAAAGGTTGCAAGGGATAACTGAAAGCATATAAAGTGTGATACACCAAATTTAAAGACTCCAATTTTCTTGAAACTAACACTAAGGCATCTCAAAGATAACTCTCACTCACATAATCTCTCAAACTAGTCATTTTACACCAATATTTCTAAACTAGGCTCCCTATACAAGAGCCAAAGCATGGAGGAGTATCAAAACTCACACTATACATTCATCAATGGTAAAAATCACAAATTTTGACTTGCAAACACCTTGAAATATATGCCAAAATGAAATAAAGAATGAAATCACCAAAGAAGAAAACTACTGCACAAGGTAATTGTGCACAAGCTAACTAGAACACTAGATGTAGGCAAAGAGATAGGTAAAATAATGTGTCTTATTAATTCAAGAGTTTTTTCTTAAAAAAATTGACAAGGTTTTAACTTTTCAAATGAGAGCATCTCTTTACAATGGAGAAGAAAAGGGATATATAGGAGAAAATGGAAGGGAGAGGAAAATAAAGATTTCAAAAATTAATAAATGCCATTCAACCACCCTCCATGGAGCTCCAAAAAAGATGAGAAAGAGGTAGATGAGTCTTCACAACTTTCAAACCACTTAAACACTTATCTCACATAGAAAATCAACCCTCTAAGATCAAAAAAGGTCTTCATGCTCTCCCATTAGCCTAAAAAGTCACTAGAGGAAAACATTTTTTTGAGTAAGATGACATCATGCTCCACTAACTTGAAAAAGTCTCCAAACATTTATAAGATTCCTTAAATGCTACATCTTTCTCCTTAACTCCCTAAAACTCCTCCACTTGACTTCTACACCCCATCTCCACTTGGCTTGTAGAAATAACTTGGCAACATGGTTAGTCATCTTGACATTTGATGCTTGGACTAACCTTGAGGGCTAACTTTTATACTTTTTTTTGGTTTCAAAATCATTTTTGCTCTTCCAACCTGTAAAAGTGACCATGGAACCTATAAATCCTTTGGACTCCATTGATGGAGGTCTTCAAGCTCAAGCCATCTTCAACTATATGATTGAGAACTTATTTTTAAGGCCATTTTATCACCATGAGATCCAATTTTGGACTTGTAAAACAATTTTAAGAATCCATATAATTCTTATGAGGAATAAAATGAAATTTATGCCCCCTTTAAGCCGTGCAATAATGGTGGAAATTTCCATTAAACCTATAACCATTCACAAATCATTAGAAAACTTGGGTTTTTGGCTTTTTATCTCAAAAAATAACCCTATAAACCCTTGGGTAGGGATCCTAGTGCCATATAATGGTGATTCAGGTCCTATTAGGTTTCCTCCATGAATTTATACCATTTCTTTCTTTGAATACCTATAAAAATGGGCATTTTTAGGTTATTTCAGGTCTCTTAAACACTCACACATTCTAATTTATTCTTAAAATAAGGTCAAACATTGTATTTATATATTTCCATATATGTTACAAGTTATTTTAAAGTTATTTTCACATCCTCCCAATAATTCATCTTGCATTGGAAGGTCTAAATGTTCCTTAAAGTGATATAGGACTTATAGGCCTAAAACTAGTTTCTAGGCCTAATTGGCCAAATTTGAGTGTTGGAGGTTTGAGTGACCTATAAGATGATATGAAATGGAAAAAATATATTTATATATTGTTTTCTAATTTTTTATATCCTCTCAAAACATTTTACTGTCTTTATCTCTCTTCCCTAGGGTTTCTTAGTAATTGAGCTTGTGTAAACCTAATGGCTGGGTTTTATGCTTTTTTTTTTAACCTGATCTTCTCACCATCATGAAACCTTAATATACCTTTAAAAATCTCAATAAATCATATAACACTTCAAATAAATATTGAAACAAGAAAAAATTTAAGACTATGCACACAAGCCTACTTGATCTTTTTCTTTTAACTAACCCTCTAGGGCATATTTATATGAAACCGTGAATATGATCACTCTCAATATATATATATATATATATATATATATATATATATATATATATATATATATATATATATATATATATATATATATATATATATATATATACATACATACATACATACATATATATATATATATACATACATACATACATATATATATATACATACATACACATATATATATATATATATACATACATACATACATATATATATATATATACATACATACATACATATATATATACATACATATATATATATATATATATACATATACATATATACATATATATACATATATATATATATATACATATATATACATATACATATATATATATATATATACATATATATACATATACATATATATATATATATACATATATATACATATATATGTATATATATACATATATATACATATATATGTATGTGTGTGTGTGTGTGTGTGTGTGTGTGTGTGTGTGTGTGTGTATACACACCTTATAATTCCTTAGAAAATTTATCGTGATGTCAAAATCTTTTGTCATACTTGTAACTCTTCAAAAAACATCTGAGCTCTAATGGTGATTGTTAATACACAAGCACATGATTGTAAAAAAGCAATAGATGATTCAAATATTAATGTGATCTAACCAAGAAAATGATTAGTTATAACCACTTATAATCATAACTTTCACCAATTTTAAAGTTTGATCTTACTTATAGAGGCATGTAGTTGCATTTTTCTCAAAATTAGCTACTGGTTGCCTAAGGGAATGACTATTTATGATTGCAGGTGGTCTATAATAAAACAATGTCTAATTTCACTAATCATGTGGAATTAAATATGGCATATAAATCTTTAAAAGTTATTAATACAATTTTTACCAATTTTTAGAGGCTAACTCTACCTGTAGATGCTCAAAAATCACAACCTTCTCCAAGAATAACTTAGGTTGCGTGTGTTTCTAATACATCTATGATTGAGTTATTTTATCACTCTTGTGTTTGGGTTTGATTATAAAAATTAATATTCTATAAGTCATGTGGAAGCCTCCAAAAATCATTCTCATACTTCCAATTTTATTCACATCCTCTATAAGCTTCTTGTGTTAAATAATCCCATCTCTTCTCAAAACTCATGCCTTGAAGGCATTGGTTGTAAGTGAATATTTCCATAATGATGGAATTATTAGATGATAAAATTGTTATTTAGAGTTACTTATTAATTATGTAATTTCACTAAAGATATCTATATCAACTCTAAACACCAAATAAGTCCTCCCCATTGCTTTACTAGTTACCTACCCCTGCCTGCAGTCTTAGGTTGTCTAGGAGTGCCCTCTATCTAAGATAAAAATATGGGGCATATCCTTTATTTTTTATGCCAAAATAAATGTATACAGGAATATAATAGGTAATAAGGACCTTTTATACGAAATCTAGAGGTTAGATCACCTCTCTAGGATCTTCAACTCTTAAAATCTTCTCCAAATCAGCCCTTAAGCTTATGACTATATGTATGGTCTGAAACCATTTGATCAACCTTTTCCATGATTTACATCCATATTAGTGTTTTTTGGAGTGTTATTATATCAATATTTAGAGTTACTTCAGCATAGTCATCCAGTTATACAACCATATAACCTTCATAAGGACATTTCCACATCATGCTTATGAGAGCACACTAGGTCAATGAACTTCTTAACACTATTATGTGTATATAACCCCTGAGATATTATCATAGTGTCTTCAACACATCATAGACACATTTTTAACCTTGAACTAAAACTTTAAAAAAATTATAATTTCTAATCACTATGCCATTCATATCATTGTATCATGTTTTATTCATTGCATAAGCTAGTAACCAAGACTTCTCAAGCGTACGGACTGCAACTTCCAATCATGGAGTCTATGAAAAAATGAACTGGAATCCTTTCATTTGTTAGTAAATAATAATTTATTATGACCCTTTTTTATTTCAAATTTATCCTAACTAAGTCACTTGTCCATTATAGGATAATTTGCACCCTTAACTCTCTTGTCAAGCATTAGCACACAGTTGCAGGTATTTTTCTTTAGCTTAAAGCTCTTTGGGTAGCAATGTGTTTGGATACATGTGGATTTAAAATACATAAAATTTATTTGAATATTTTAAATATATTTTAAAATAAATAGGACCAATATCTATTCATAGAACCCAAGAACTATCTACCATTCATCAAAGTCATTCCTCAAATTGCCAATTGTGGCTGTAAATAGCTATTCTGAATTCAAGACCTTATAGGTTATCATGTGCCAATATATGTGTTTTCACCTCTTGAGATCCACTAAGGTCATTAATACCATCTTCACTCTTAAATACAACAATTCTCCTCATTAGTTGCTAGGCATATTACTTTAAGAAAGCTCTATGTCACTTAGTTATAGGTCATATTTCAATGTTAGGCCTGAAAGATTTGATGAATGACTTCAACATTCCTTACTACCATTTTATTTTATTCTTTATTTTTTTTCCTCATAGAAACCTTTCTTGACTTTAATTGACTCCACAAACCAACTTCTAAATTTTAACTCATACTCCTTACCTTAGAACTAACTTTGACCCCATGCCAAGTTGTCTAAGCCAAATGAGGGTCGCTTTAGGTCATCCTTTCCAATATTGTTTATAAAATAAGACATAAGGTGGATTAGTCACATCCATATTCTAAGTTTGAATATACCTCATTTTTCCTTAAGGATATTTCATTTTTTTCAAAATCAATTAAGACCAAATCATTAATTTGAATCCTAATCGACTTAGCCACTAAGAAGACTAATATAACTTGTTTTATGTGGTGATTATACCCTATACAAACTGATGACAATGTTGAGAAGTTTATTCCATGATGCATAATGGGATTATAACATATTATACTCCTTCTCAATCCATATTTCTCTAAGGAACATGGGTTTTGTCACAAGGTTGATTAGGATGAGAAGAGAAAAAGAAACATAAGTTACCTTAATCTTTATAAAACTACCTTAGTTTTTTCTAACAAGAGAAAATCTGAAGTTGTTTATCCTCTAAACTTGCTCTTCATGCCTAGATTTCACTAGGTTTCATTAGTTCCTTGTTTTAGTTGATGTAAGTTTATCTTAGTGACATTGAATTTCATTTAGATAACCATCATAGATAACTCAAGACCTTTTCACTCCAAGTTAGCATGTTGACTATTCTAACTTGGTTGTAGGTAACCACGTTACAAGAATATTTCTTCTTTAGTGTTTCCAAATTGCATTGATCAATAATGATATTTGTGTCCAATGGTGATGAGAGTATTTTGAATTTAATAATTCTAACATAGCTTCATTACACACTATAGCATTTTTCTACCTATCAAAACTTGTATTAGCCTTATACTTCTACCTGCAATCTTATTTTGACCTCATTGATGAACACTCCACCATACTTCTTTAGTATATATTAGTATAGTTTTAGGTGATGTTTTGAGAGTCTATTTATCACACCATTACCACCATGACCTATTTTACACTCTTAGACCAAGGAGAAGGTTTCAAATGGGTTTAAATCCCTCTAGGGTCTCTCAAACTCTATTTCAGACCCTATTTTAAAGTTTTGATATAACCTTCTTTGTTCATACTCATACCATATTTTGAAATGAGGTATATAAGTGTAATAATTTCAATAATGGATTTGAATTATGCAATCCAAATGAATCTATAAGAAACTCTAGATGTTTCATATGCTATGAATTCCTCCATGAAATGAATATCTTTTAATCAACACTTCAGGCCTTTATATCAACTTCTTTCACACTATGAACATGCCAATAAACCTTCAAGTCTTATACCTATTTAATCTAATCTTATATAAATGAAGGTGATTGAAATATGTTACCTATTTTAAGCACTCAAAATTGGCTTTCTTGTCATCTCTAATTTCTTCCATCATTGGTCCATGCTTCATTCAACCCTAACCTAATTGTAGGTACATACTGAGTGCCTTATATGGACTATTGGAAAGAGACCTTAATAAGGATAAAATAATTTTTAATGAATTTTTTATTCATTAGAATTAACTTGTGGTGAATTTTAAACAAAGAATTTCAATGAGACACCCATGTTTTCTAGTCTTCTTAAGACAATACCTTCATGAAATATATCTTGATTGAGTTTATCTTCATTGTAAATGGAGATCCCTTTGTTGATTGTATAAATTAAGGAAAATATTTGGTGATATATGATATTTATGAGGCTACCAACATGTCAATGGTGTTCTTCAAATTTAAAAATATTGCAAACCTTGATTGAGAACCTCAAACCATAAACCTTCCTTGAAATTGACCTCAATAAGATACTATTGATGTTCCTCACCATGAAGTTTTTTTGCCTCTTTGGTATCACACATTTGAAACAAAGGATAAAAATTACATAAATGAGTTTGGAGGACATCTATAACCCTCATTACTCTGATTTCATTTCTATTCTTTCATTAAAGGGCCAAAACCAAGAAAAACCTGACTCATGGGTTTTAAAGGTACTCAAGAGCTAGTCAATAGTTTTCTCTTAGTGTGTGAGTATGGAGAACTATATTGAACTTAAAACACTTTTATAAAGTGAATTTGAGATACATTTACATAATCCAAGATATGGGAGAGTCAATTTGTTAGGATAGATAAGTACAAGACCAAAATTACTGCCTCTAAATGAGTTGTCCAAGACTGCACTAAAATGGTTTTCCCTTATCATGAATAATGAGAGGCATACCTTATAAATACAAAAAATTTAAAATATTTATAATGATGTGAGTGACTTTTCCTTCCTTATATAAACCTTCTTAGGTGAATGAAGCTCCATTAATGGCAACAATCATGTTTCATGTCTAGTTTGTAGCCAATAGGTTTTTCGTGCCTTTACTAGTTATTATGCTTGGATATAATTAAAAAGGATTAATAGGGGATATTAGGAACACCATATATTATTTAATATGATATTTGATATTCTATACTGATCAAAACCTTCAAAAACATGTTCAAACATGCCTCTAAAAGGCCCAAAAATGCATATTTTTGTACCCAAACTCCTCTCCTCCACTTTAAATGACTTTAAATGGTCTTGAACATGTATAAATAAGGAAAAATTTTCATAATGAGTTGTAATTAAGTCAAAACCAATTTGACTTCTCAAAAAATTCACTTTTTTACAAAAAAAAAATATTTAAAAGCTCTTTAAGTCATCTAAGGCACTTTTGAGGATATTTTGGGAAAATTAGCTTCATTATACATAATTTTTAATCCATTATAATATATAACACTTTATATAAACCTCATTATTTCCCCTCAATGCTCAAACACCTTGGAAACCAACTAGATCCTTCACTTATAGATCAATACCCATTTCTAGGCCTTTACCTTAAAATCCATAAAAATACATTAAAATTTGCTAAAAACAACTTAAGAAAGCAAGGAATATGAGGTAGGGACATGAAGGTCATCTTTTATATCCACCATTGGATCATCCATTACACTAGGACTCTACACAGCTCCCCATACCACACAAAGACCTTCCAAGATACTACACTACATCATCAAGTTAGGACTATAAAATACTAATCATGAAGGCAAGATGTCACTAAATGGTCTAGGAGAGTGGCCTGATCTATCTAAGAAAAAAATTTGTATGTAGGCCAATTTCAGCCAATAGGTTCCAATCCCTATATGGGAGAGTGGCTAATGCATATGCTCTCCTCTCATTTCTAGCTTCCCTAAATATGTACTACATCCTCTTAATAGTGATATGGGAGCTTTGGAAGGTATATTTATTATTATTTATCATATTTTCATCTATACCATTCCATATTTGGAAGGCAATCTCATGTTTAGCTAATTTTTTATGAACAAACTTAAGAAGCTAAAAAGGATCCACCTTATGGCTAGCAACCATGATGATAGTGTAGTCAAGTTAGAGCCAGTAGTCTCTAACATTAGCAAGTGTTTTGGCAATTCTTGGTGAAATCCTAGCCATAATATGACCATGAATGGTCATCAAGACCTAAGGGTAGAGGTCCTTTGTAATTCTAGTGATATTCCTAACATATGAGTATATGTGAATGAAATATTAATAGTCACATATTTGATTCTTGATAACATATGGGTTGGGACTCTATAAAACTCCATTATGCATGTATACCATTCCCATGAATTCATATAATAGGTAAAACATCATATAAAATTTTACCCCTTATGGCCTCTTATATTTATGTAAAATTTGTTCCTATAGGTGGGCATTAATTACTTCCCTCAATGCGTAGTTGCACTATGAAGTATTGAGCAGATCTAGTAGGGGAACCCATTCTAGATGCAAGAAGTAGACATTCACATGGCTAAAGAGTTAGTTAAATAATTCCATGCCTATGCGAATCCCCATCTTAAATTGGGTGATAGGGATGGGATTCTTAACATGTTCTTTTATAGTGAATGTCTCACCTGGGAGGAGCCACCTTACTAGTGCTTACTCCATATTGTTGGCCTTCTTCTGGTTGACTATGGTATGTGTTGATGATAAAAAATTTACCATCAACTAATCAACCCTTTTTCCTATTGTGAATGTTAAGTTAGAATTATACTAGTCTAATAGTAGGGTTTTAAAGGTTCTATTTTAATCCTAAAGACATGAGGGTTTTTTAAATCTTCTAGAAAATAACAAATAAGTTATAAAATATAACATATTCCATTATAAATTTAGAAATCCACTTAAATGAATCAATTTATATATGAATATGTAGTCTATACTATCCAATAGAAAAGACCTATGAACTAGGTAGTCTCTTGAAGGAAACAAATTTGATTCAATAAAATAATATATCTCAAGTAATATGTTACTTTTTTGTTATAATATCTTCTAAAATATCTCAAGATAATAACCAAAAATATAAAGTAAAATAGATTTGAGATAAATAGATTTTCAATCAAGAAAGTGATAAAATGAAACTTAACACATTAAGACATAAAAGACAACAAATACCAAACAATAAACCAAAGAAGAAGAAACAAAGGTAAAATAGAAACTAATCTAAGAGAAAACTAACAAACTATCAAAAAGACAAATTCCAAACAACTAAGTAAACTAAACAAGAGTCAAACTAAAAACTAAACAATTAAACTAGACTAAATAAATCTAATAAACTATCTAATTTAAAACTAAACTAAGTCGAATAATCAATAATAAGACTAAAATTATAAACAATCTAAAACTAGAGAGAGAGAGAGAGAGAGAGAGAGAGAGAGAGAGAGAGAGAGAGAGAGAGAGAGAGAGAGAGAGAGAGAGAGAGAGAGAGAGAGAGAGAGAGAGAGAGAGTTATTAATCTAAAATCTAATCTAGTTTAATAAATTGATTAAACTATATCTAAATAAAAATAATAATGAATCAAAGAAAACATTCTATCTTTAAGGAAAATAAACAAGGATATACATCTAATATAAATAAAGAGTAAACTACAGCAAACTAAAAGATTAAAGATATTAGACTAAATAAATAGAAAGGGAAAAAGATAAACTAACAAAATAAACTATATTAAAATTAAAGTCAATATAAGGTACAATAAAATTTGAGAGTCTCAAAAGAGAGTCATTTTATCAGAAAAGATAGATTTTATTTGAGAAACCAACGTCTTTCTCTATAAATACTTGAGAGACAACTTTTACAATCAAAATAGATCAATGAAATGTCATAAATAGTGAAGTTTTCATCATTATTTAGGTAATACTTAGATTCTACACATAAGACTGTAAATAACAATCATCAAAAGATGTTAAACTTGAGAAACTTCAGATAATCTATTATAAATGATAATATAAAAACTAGATATACATGTATTGCCTAAGTAATTACTCAACTATTAGAGAAAGTACCATTAGATCTATCTACAAAAGTCATGTTATCTCAGAAAAGTTGCATAAAAGAGAGAGAGATAAATGATTGAATTCATAAATGTACAAGTCCTCAGTACCTATGTTATTCCTCTTCTTCAAATGAATCTTTGATCTCCTTTTATGCTTCAAATTTGGTTTGAAAATATTTAAAACTGACCTTAGTTAGTTATTAATTTAACTTAACTAATTGACTTTAAAAGTCAATTAATTATAAAGAATTATTAGTTAAGGTTAGGTTTAATTAAGACTTAAAAATTCTTAATAGAACAAGATTTTGAATATAGATTGGGTGTTATTTGATGGGTGGGGACCCTTATTAACTAATAATAAAATAGAATAGCATATATCAATAAAAATAGGTAAATCAAAATTTATGAAATTCTTATTTATATCAACTGTAATGTATATTTTCAAAAATTAACTTAAGCATATATATATATCAAAAAATTAAAGTTTTCTATACTTTCCAAAATATCACCATCAAAATATCAAAATGAAAAGTCAACGTTTATCAAATTTGAAAGTATAAAAAGCTGCCAACTATAATTTAACTAAAAATAAAAGTTCATCTTGGTGACATCTAGTAATCATTAGAATCTAAAAAGACCTCAATTATAGGCTTCCCTTGCTCATTCACATATTCATTATACTCCATCTCAAATGCTAGAAGGCAAAATAAATTTGATCTTGAAGCAATTGAGGGATCGCTTATCTCTAGATTAATCCATTTGAGAACTCTGACCTCAACTGAAGAATCTATGTTATTCTAACTATTTGAACGCTTATCTGAAGTAGTTGTATGAATTATAATCACACACTTTTTGCTACTTAAAGGCTTTTCCTTCAGACTTACTTGAGAAGATAAATGCTCATTAGAAATAGAAGGTAGGTCAATATTAATATAATTTTTAGCATGGGAAACTTCAATATCAAACTAAGTGGCTTCATGAATAGGTTGAGTCTCACTAACAGGTTGATCTCTTTAGGAGTGGGTGACTAGATGTGTAAATGATGTGGTTACTTTGAAAATGGTGAGAGGAACTACTATGAAAAGGGATCTTAGCACTAAATCTACATCCATAAAACCTTTGGTTACCCCTATGATTGACCAAATTGAAAGGTAAATTATTTAGAACATTCCAAAACTCGAGATCTGTTACATCAAAGTGGATAGACATCCTAGAACCTCTATGAAGTCTAGGACCAAATCTCCTGGCCCTAAAACCTCCCCTTGAAAATGTTATATTTAGGTTTTATTGATTCACATTAATAGAATTATGAATTCCCTATCCTTTATTATCATTACTCCTACGTGACCTAGGCTGATCCCATCCAGACATCTTAAATTCAATCTAAAAAAGCATGCACATATTCAAAATGAAACCAAACTTAATTTTTAAACCAACAAATAACATTTGTATTGTCAAATTATTCAAACAAATTGAACCATTTCTACTAGAATTTATTTTATTTCACCATAATATCTATTAAAACTAATTGAAAATTCCAAAATAATATTATAATTTTATTTTTAAAATATTCTATCATAACTCCCTGATTTTTTATTCTCACTATATCAAAAGCATCTGATATAAACTGAGCCAATTCAAAATTAAAAGCTAGATTTCTCAAACTTTATTCATGAAAAAAATATTCTTAGAAACCATATATCTTTTCCACATGTGATATTTCAAACCAAAACTAATATATGAACTTTTGAAATATAACATGTTATCTATAATCTCAAAATGAAGTTCAAATAATATTTCATAAAATATTTTGTTTGTATTTATGTCACTATTGTTGCTTAAAAATTATCTCACATAATATTTTATATATATATATATATATATATATATATATATATATATATATATATATATATATATATATATATATATATATATATTATAGGAACACTTTCAACAAATAAAAATTTGACACAACATAATTCTTTCATCTATTACAACTCTCAAAGGACCATTATTTCGATATCTAACTTCAAAACAAACCAAAGAACTTCAAGACTGAGATGTAAATCTAGTAACAACTTCATTATATTTAAAATTCAACCTATTTTATCTCCAAAATAGATATATCTTTTGAAAATAAATATTCAAAATTGAAACTGATATATGAAAATTATAGTTTCAATATATTAAAATATAGTCGTATTTATATATTCAAATCATTTTCAATCCTAACTTCTTTATATCATGACCAACCTTAAAATCATTAATCACTTCATCATCAAAATTGCAAATAGGACTTCAAAATCTTTGTTATCAAACAAACACTACATAGAAAACACAACTAATAAACTTATCCAAAAAATATCATTGTGCTTATATAGATTCATCTCATGGAAAAATGCTCACATAGATTTGCAAGTCTCAAAAACCTCAACGGAAACACAAAATCTGATAACTCTTCTATTATTTCAAATACGACACATAATATTTGAAAGATTTCATTTGGAAACAAATGTACTCACATGTTTAAATATACTCATGAAACCATTTAGAACATGTCAAACACATACAATAAACCATTTTAGCACTTCTTTAAGATAGACCTACAACTTATCCAAGTTTTCAAATCTTCATAAAATGAATATGCAAGTTTTATTTTTATAGAAAACCCCAAGTAAACAAATAAGATTTCAAAATAACCAAAATCTTTCAAAACTCATAACCTTTTCAAATATACCAAATTTTAAAACCTTGCATGTACAAACTATAGTTTTAAGATACTAAAATATCATATATCTCAATATGATAAAACTGACGAATCCCAAACTAAAATGTAAACTATGAGAAAAAAATTCCTTTATCCCAAAATCAACATGCAACACTTCCATGACAAACATGTAGGACTTATTTCAAAACTAAAATTGAAAACATAATCTCTCAAAACTCCTTTTAAATATCCATCAAATAGACATACAAAATTTATTTTTACAAAACCTGAAGCTTGGACAAAACTCTGAAACTATACAAAATATATTTAAAGAAACACTACAATTTTCCATAGAAATCAAAAATTGAATGTACATTTTAAAACAAGAAAGACTTTATTACTCTTAGATATCATGCTAAAACTCTAATAACCAACATATGTATTTCATCAACCACTAGACTATATTAAAACTAAAACTAATTTTCACTAATATGAAGCAAAGAAGTGATATATTTAACTAATATAAACTGTAAGCATTATATAACTTTCCAAACTTTACATGCACTAACTTATTTTGAAAAAAATTATCACATGAATAACAACATCTATATTTATTCTATATAACTAGAAACTATTAAAAATAGCCATGAAACTTTCTCAAAAGTCATTCAAACTTTTTGTGGCATACTTGGGTGTGCTTCTATGTAATCTTTCCACTGGAAATCCTTCTTTGCAACTCAAAAACCCAAATTGATAGAGTTTCCCTTTTACAAAAAAGCTTCATGAAATGACAAAAACAAAGAAAATAATCTATTTGTAGTTCCCATCCTCTACTATAGCTACTCTACTCATGTGTATAATTCATATTACCTTCATCCAATATAGGATGTACTTAGCAATTAAGTCAACTAGGTTAGCAAAATGATTTAACTTAATAATCACTAAATTGCCTACTAAACTCTTTACCAACATCTATCATTTGAGGCATGCAAACCTATAATTAACTCTTGAACTACCAAATATCTTAGCATAATCTCAAAACATCCTCAAATATACCCTTTTCATTAAATTACCTTGCTAACTGGTGCCATGTTATCTGCCAATTCTATGACGTTCGCCAACTAGATCACCAACTCACCATCTACAAGTCTTGAGATTAGACCATATTGCCTTTGAAATCAAATGATCACCTTATGTCATGGAAGGTTCATATTTTGAAATAAATAATCTAATTACCTTTAAAATCATCAATATATTGTATGCCTTTCACAATTCATGTCTGAACACATAGACTTAGGTAAACAACATTTGAAATCACCATGGCCTAAAAGATTCATTATTATCATTTCAAAAATATTAAGGTAAATGAACTTAGGTTAAGATCCCTATGATAATGAAACCTTAGTACATAATTTGAACCTCCAAAATAAACTACTTATACCATATCTCAAATAATATCATAAAAAAATAATTCAAAAAAACTTGAAATGAATAAGTTCTTCCATTGATCATTATGTTTAAAACTTATGATGAGAATTTAAGACCAACATAAAATCATGATAATGTCTCTCTAATTAAAATTTTTGTGAATGTAAGTTGATAATTGAATTGATGAATTCATAACAATGACCATAATCAATTTTCAAAATGGACTCATATTTAAAACAAAACATAAAATGACTTATCTCTTCAAACTATGATAATTATGACCAACCTATATATATATATATATATATATATATTCACAATTTGAAAAATGAATTCAGAAAGAAATAATTATAACTGATTCAAACACCATTCTAATCTGTTTCAAACCAAACTTCATATTTCCAATGAAAATCAAACTAGTCACCACAAACTGCTTAAGTTATCAAAACTGAAAGTATAATCCATAAATTATTATGGTGATCCACATTTAATGAAATCAATATATATATGCTTCCAATTTTACAATCACACAAATTGAAACTATTCCAAACTAAAAATGTTATATCATAATCTGAATAACTAACTGATAAGCAAAATGACTAGTAATAAACAGTCATAGTGATAAATATATATATGCACATTTTATTCATTTATCTATTATGATTTTTGAAACCACTTAAAATATAAATATGAATTCATTAATCAATCATCATCAATTCATAACTAAAAATATGCATCCAAATATATTACTTATTGACTAGGTTCTCAATATAGTTTTAAATTATATGACTAAGTCATCTCTACAGTAGAAAAGTATTAGTTTTATAAAAATTGAGGGGGTGTGAAAAATAGGCATAACACTAGTGACCTTGCTAGTCAGTTTTGTGTAATGAAATTGAGTAGCAAACAAAATATCTTTTGATAAAAACATAATCTTGATAATGTGCTCTAGATAAATCATTTTTCAAATAGATATGTGTGAACCCCTTTAATAATAAATTTTTGTAAGGGATGAGTTTTTTGGCTAACATGACATGAAGAAAAAGAAAAATATAGCAGGAAAATTTAGGCTAGATGCTTAATCTAATACAAATGCCTTAAGTAAAAAATCTAAAAATTAAGTTATACTTCAATAACTTGATACAGCTCAACATATGTTATTCATGTATAAAAAAAACTAAATTTATAAAGAGTAATATCTAAAAATAATTGATACTCGCAGTCAATTTATAATATCTTTGCATTCTTCTTTTATAATGTAAAATGTCTCCATTTGTAACCCTCATTGTTCCTTTGAAAGGTAAAAGTTGATACAAAAAAGGTAAACAATAAAACAAAATAGAAAAAATAAACAAAGACAACAAATGAAAGAAATGCAAACCCAAAAAGAAAATGAAAAAATTGAAAGAAACAAATAAAATTAAAAGTAGCTATTTGTGGAATAATTTTAAATGATGATCATTAACTGAGTAGCATAGCTAATTTTCCTCAAGATCTTTTAAATGAAAATCATTATTTCTAAGTACAGTAGTAATTCTATAAGAACCAAGCCATAATAAATCAAATTTGTGATGTTTACCAAGATCTTCATGAGCCTTGTCTCGATATAAAATTAGATCACCAACTTTAACTTTTTTGTTAGAAACTTTTTTATCAAAAAACTTTTTTAATTTTTGTTTAAGATTTTGTAATTTTGTTGCTTTATATTTTTCAAGATCTACTAAATCATGTAATCTTTGTTCAATTAAATTCATATCTTTAGTAATATATTGTAAATCAGTTCTGGTTATAGAAATATAAAGTTCTATTAGTAATATGGTCTCAAATTTGTTTACTAACATGAAAAATAAATAACCAATTGCTACCTTAACAATAGTCATATTATCCTATAAAGATTCAAAAAAATTAAGATGCAATTTTTTTTAATTTTTACAAACTAATTTCTTCATGATTGTAATCAGATTTTTATTTGTTGACTCAGCTTGACCATTACCTTGAGGGTAATATTTTGATGAATGACTAGATATAATTAAATATTTTCTCAAAAATTCTTAAAATTCATTCAAAATAAATTGAGGTCTATTATCATAAATGATTTTTTAAATAACTTCAAATCTAGATTTTTTTTAAAAAAAAATGAGATTACTTCAACTGTTACAGTACTTTTAAGAGATTTAACCTCATGACACTTAGTGAAGTAATCTATAGCTATTACTATGTATTTATAACTAGTAGATGAAGGAAAGTGTATATCTAAAATAAAGTCATTGTGTCATTTCATAAATAGTTTTTCATGTATAACAATATTTAAAGGCATTATAAGCAACTTATCTCTACCCACAAACAATTGACATGACATACAAAAATGAACTAACTTATAATCATCTTAAAATAGAGTAGGCCAATAATATCCTACTCTTAATATCTTATAAGTAGTGGTTTTTATAGCATAATGCCACCATAATTTTCTTTATGATAGCCTATAAGAACTTGTGTTTGATCACGTGTAAGATATCTCAACAAAACTTCATCTTTATTTTGGTAAAATAAAAAAATTCTAACAAACATAAATTTAAAGATTTTAACTATAAGAAATGTCTTTGATTTTTATTAAGATTATTAATATAGTCCTAACTTTAAAAATAAAAAACTAAGTCATGGTACCAATCATCTTCAGCAAGTAAACAATCTCATTCATTCATCACAAGATCAAACATAAAATTTAAAAAAAAATCAGCAATATTCATGGTATTTAAATGAGGCTTTATATTTAACTTATCATCAACTGACAAAACTAAAATATTAATATCTAAAGAAGCATTTTTAGCTAAATGTTTTATCAATTCATTACCTTTAAATATTTTAGAAGTTATAAATTCAAGGTCAAACTCTTGAATGCATAAAATCCACTTAATAATTTTTTCTTGAATTATTGGTTGTTTTAAAAGATAAGATAAAATAGATATGTTAGATCCCACAAAAACTTTATTTCTCATCAATAAATAATGAAATTTAATCAAAGACGAAACCAATGAAAAAACAAATTTCTCAATAAGTTACCTAGTTTCTATATCTTTTAAAACTTGACTCATGTAATCAATTGAGCTTTATTCATTATTTTGAAATTCTTAAGTTACTAAAACTCCAATGGATTTTTTGGTAGCATTAACATAAAAAATGAATGTTTTATTTAAATCGGGTTTAGCAAGAACTGGAGCACTTACAATGGCATCTTTGACACTATTAAATTTTAAATTAGCACCTTCATCTCAAACATAAATTTTATCTTTTTTAAGTAATAATTGCAAAGGATTAGATGTATCAACAAAATCTGATATGAAGTTCTTAAGAAAATTTATCTTACTAAAGAAAGACCTTAAACTAGATTGATCTTTAGGAGCAGGTAATTCTTTAATAGTTTTAACACGTTTGGGATCTATAAGCATGTCATCTTTTGAAATAATATGTCTTAATAGCTTACCTTCGGTAATATCAAAAACTAATTTATTTAGATTCAAATAAATACCATACTTTTTACATCTTGTGAAAACTTAAAAAAGATGATCTAAATGCTTTTTTTTTAAAAATAAATGGTGAGATCATCTAGATAAACTTAAATTATAGTGCCAAGCAAGTCAAAAACAGCATGCATATCTATTTAAAATGTAGCTCTTACATTTATTAATTCAAAAAGAATTATTTTATAATCAAAGGTTCCTCTATGAGTAATAAAAGTAGTCTTTTGTCTATCTTCAAGATTTATAAAAATCTAAGTATAATTGGAAAATCTATCTAATAATGACATCATTTTTTATCTTACAACTTGTTATAAATCTGATCTATACTTGGTAGAGGAAAATTATCCTTAATACTATCTTTATTAAAATCTCTAAAATGGACACATAATCTAATGTCACCATTTTTATTTCTAACTGGTACCAAATTAGCTACTCATTCAAAATATGTTATAGAAAAAATGACACTAGCATCAATTATTTTGTCTAACTCTTTTTTAACTATGTCCTCTAACAAAAAGCTAATTCTTCATATTTTCTATCTTACATGATTGATATCAGGTTTTATAAGTATGTCATGTTTAATAATATTATAATCATAACCTTTAAGATCTTCATATGTCTAGGCAAACACATCAATGAATTCTTTAAATAGCTTAATAAATTTAACCTTCTCACTTGTAGTAAATTGAAGTCATAAATAAACATATTTTAGATCCTCTTTTATACCTAAATTGATTATAATAGTCTCGCTTATGATTCTCCTAGAAGGTTCTTCCATTCTAGAAATTTTGAGTTGATCGTTAAGTGTAAACATAGATTCTAAACTTACTAGACCAATATGTAATTTATTAGTACTTGATTATATAAAATCATCATGATTTAATACATAATCATCATGATCAAAATAATTACCCTTAATAAAAGAATCTATATGTTCATCATAACTAAAAATAGGCCAACTATCATTCAAATCATAAATTTTAAGATAGAAAATTTTATCATAAAAAAAGTCTGTAGTTGGTTCACTTTCACTTAGGTTTGGATTAGATATTAAAAAATTAAGTTTATCATCTCTAATATTGTATTTTCTAAGAATATGAGTGATGTTGAAAGCCTCAAAATAATCAAGTAATTTCCAAACCTTTTGTGTATAATGATGTGTATGAGTTTGATTAGTTTTATAAAAAGTTTGAAGTTATTTAATAACTAATTCAAAATCTCTAAATACTTCTAAATGCTTAATATTAATTTCTATGACTTTTTCCAAACCTAAACATAAAGCTTAAAATTTTGTAGAATTATTAGTGTTTTCAAATGATAATTTGAAGGCATCACAAAATATTTTACCAATAGGATAAATTAGACAAATTCCATCACCATTACCATATTGAGAACAAGATCTATGAAAATAAAGTGACATAAAATATTTTTTTCAAAAAAAATTTCATGATGATTTTTTGGTTTATCAAAATTCAGCAATTCATAAATTTCAATTCCTATCTCAACATAAAAAATAGTGGAAGAAGAAGATGACTCAATAGGTGTACTAGACCAATATTTTCTTTTTATGAAAGTAATTTTATTATTAATGGGAACTTATGTAATATCTTTGATTTTGACTAATCTCTTCCTAATAACATAGCGTAATTACTAAAAATATTTAAAACTTAGACATTAATCATGCATCTAATTCTTTCATCCTGAGAAATCTTAATGAATATGTCAAGAAACTTATCACAACTTATATTTTATATAGAATCAAATGTTGTAAATATTTTATTGTTAATTTCATAAGATATGCCTAATTCATCTACAATGAATTTAAACATTATATTCTTTGAAGCATTTGTATCTAAAATAAAATTACGTATTATCTTATTAGCAATTTTAAATGTAACATAAAAATGAGGCATATAATATATAGAAGGATCATAATTTTGAGTGTAAATAATTGATTATTCATTATTGTCTTCTTCTTGTAAGCCTACATCAGTTTTAGAATTCTTAACAACTTCATTAATTTTATCAAGCTGTCTTAGAAGACTAGCTACCTACAATAATAATAATCTAGTTTTTATTGTAGATAAACCATCAATTATATTATAATTTTTATCATCAATTTGTCTAAAAAATTAGACTTATAATGTTGATATTGACTATTATTATAACAAGTAGATAAAAGAATATTTTGAGTAGCATTATAAACAAAACTACTTGAAACATTATTCTAAATTTTTTTCCATTTATCATTAGAAAAATAATTAATATTTATTTTTTTATTACTTTGAGAATAACTATAATATTTATTTTTAGTATTCACAACATAAGAATTTTCATTTTTTGATGAATAATCAAGAGCACAAATGTTAATGTTATCTACTATATCTTCAAATATAATATTTTCTTTGAATAAATTTTTTAAGCTTGTGAATAGAAACATATGAATCTAGACTATGATCCAATTAACATGCATTATAGTAATAAAGCATGTCTAATTTATTTTTTTAGTATTATTTTGATTAGATGAAGAAGTTTTATCATTTAACTATTTTTTAATAGTGACCAGTGATTTCCTAGACCATGAATAACTTTTAAATTTTTTGTATTATCTAAATTTATACCTATAGAAGATCTATCCTTAAATCCAATACGTTTAAGTATATTTTCATATTCAATATAGAATGTTAAAGTTTCATCATATTGTATAATATCATTATCCTCTAAGGACATTTTATATTTTATTGGTAAGGCATTACAAAAATAAATTCTATATATCTTATTATAAGGTCTAAGATCATGAGGGATCTTTTGACATAACTTAGTGAATATGATAATGAAATGATAAATTGTGTCATCTAAATCAATATAAAAATTCACAAGGTCATTGACTAGATCAAAGTCTTCTTTAACCTTCCCAAAAGATAATTCTATCCATTATTCAATAATTTTTCATGTGTTAATCACTTTGGCAAGTAAACTAATAAATTATTGATAAGATTTTCTTTTGAGTGTCTGAGCAAAAACTCTTAAACAAATATTTTCACTTGTTATACAAAGAGCAGTGCAAACTAATCTAAATTATTCTAAATTATCTTTCCAAGATTCTCTAAGGGTAATAAAAAAATTTGGTATATTTAATCCTTTAAGAGAAGGTAACTTAATAAGATGGTTTCCAACAATTATTAGATTTGTAAAAATCCATGGTGTTACGACTATCTTCTACTCTTCTTCAGCTTCAGTTTCATCTTCACTTTTAGTGAGATCATTTTGATCTTTATTATCAGGCATTCCATGAATCAAGTCTTCCACCCTCACTTCTACTTGATCTCCCATTAGAATTTTTAACAATATCCCTCACTTAGATTGGTTGATTTTATTGAACTTGATTCTATTAATTTATATTAGTAGGTTTAGAGGGAAAAATTAGATCATCAAAAATAAAATAATCAAATAGGAAATGACTTCTAGACCTAAGATTAGCAGTCAAAACTCTATCTCTATCTTCCTAAATTCATTTATTTGTATTTAAAATGTCTTATTGAGTTTCACAAGGTTAGAATACCAATTTATCTCAAATTCTAATATTTTTTCATCTTTATTTATGACTTGAATAATTTGCTAAATTTTTTGAGGATAATTATACCATGAATAACATGTTAAATTAAAATCAACATCAACAATGTAAATTCTAGGTTGGATAATAGGAGGTTATTGTCTCCCAAGGACCATGAGTAAGAAGAAAACAAAATTCTAAACAAATAAGATTTTTGAAGGAATATCCCCAGTAGCGTCACCAAATTTGTTAATGATAAAAAATATACTATCATTTAATTAACCCTTTCACCTATTATGAAGGCTAAGTTAGAATTGTGTCATTCTAATAGTAGGGTTCTAAAGTTTCTATTTCGATTATAAAGATGCAAAGAGTTTTTTAAATGTTTTGAGAAATAACAAATAAGTTATAAAATATAACATATTCTATTAAAATTTTAAAAATTCACTAAAATGAATCAATTTAGATGTGAATATGTAGTCTATCTTATCTGATAGAGAAGACTTATGAATTAGGTAGTATCCTAAAGGAAATAAATATGATTTAGTAAAATAATATATCTCAATTAATATCTTTTTTTTCTATTATAATATCTTCCAAACAATCTCAAGATGATAACCAAAAGTATAAAGTAAAATAGATTTGAGATAAACAAGTTTTCAATCAAGAAAGTAATGAAATTAAATTAACACATTAAGACATAAAAGACAAAAAATACCAAACAAAAAATTGAAGAAGAAGAAACAAAGGTAAAACAACAACTAATTTAAGAGAAAACTAACAAACTATCAAAATGAAAAAGGCCAAACAACTAAGTAAACTAAAAAAGTGTCAAACTAAAAACTAAACAATTAAACTAGACTAAATAAATCTAATTAACTATCTAATCTAAAAATAAACTAAGTATAACAATCAATATTAAGGCTAAACTTATAAACAATCTGAAACCAAAATGTGTGTGTGTGTGTGTGTGTGTGTAAAATATAATCTAGTTTAATAAAAAATTTAAACTATATCTAAATTAAAAGAAAGAACAAATCAAAGAAAACAATCTCTCTTTAAGAAAATAAACAAGGATATATATCTAATAAAAATAACTTAAAATAGAAATAAAGAACAAACTAAAACAAACTAAAAGATTAAAGATATTAGATTAAAGAAATAGAAAGGTAAAAAGGATAAAATCATGAAATAAACTATATTAAAATTAAAGTCAATATAAGGTACAATAAAATTTGAGTTTCAAAAGAGAGAGTTGTCTTAGTATAAAAAAAATTATTTGAGAAACTAGAGTGATCATGGATCCAATTGAGGCTACTTCCAGTGGCAGTGCCTATAGGGACCTAATTAGGAATCTGATAGAGGATATTCCATCCAATGGATGGAAGAAAGCACTAATAGGTGAAAAGATGTGTCCCTCAAAAAGCATGTTGAGCCTCCCTATTTCCACTAAGAGCACAGCCCTGAATATCCTAGATGATCTGGTGGAGAAAATCATGGCATCCATGGATCTTGCATTGGTAGGTAATTTTTTCTCATTCTGCCCTAATATTGAAATGGTAAGGAAATGGGTTTTGTCTAGGTGGAAAGTTAAGGGTAGTGTATCGATCAATGCCATGGCAAGATGCCTATTCCTTTTTAGATTTACAAATAGGGAGGACATGATTGCTACTCTTTCTGGAGGACCATGGCTATATGGCCCACATTCTCTTGCCTTATGCTCATGGAAACCAAGATTTGATCCTAACACGGACCTTAATAAGTCTACTCTTGATTGGGTAAGACTGCCAGGGTTCCCATTGGAATTTTGGGATGAAAAAATCTTCATGGCTATTGGCAATTCTATTGGCCAATATGTCACAGTAGATCACACAACCAAAACAAAGTCCAAATGTGTGTATGCTAGATTATGTGTCAATGTTGAAATTAATAAGACTCTCCTTACGTCTATAGAGTTAAACTCTAAATATGGGATTTGGACTCAGACGATCACATATGAAAATGTTACCACTTTCTATAAAATATGTAAAAGAAAGGGACATTTAATGACATAATGCAAAACAAAGCAAATGGGAAGGAAATATGATTCCTCAATTGAAGGGGAGGATCAATCTCTCAATCACAGAAAGACTGGCAAGTAGGGAGTGGGGAGCAATGTAAAAATCCCTGACAATACATTAAAGGTAAAGGAGGAGATAGGCAAGGAAGATATCTCTGGTAATGGGGGAAAAGGTGTCCTAAAGGAAAATAAAGTATTGGATGATATTCAAAAGGCTATATTAGACACAACTAACCCTTTAGACAAATAGACTAATATGTCTGAGGAAGGCAAAATAGGTACCCAACTAATAGAGTAAGACAATGTAGAAGGCAAAGTTTCAAGATATGGATAGGAAAAAGTAACTCCAGAAATATATCCTACTAAAGGAGATGTAGACTTACAGTTAAACACAGACATTTTCCATGCTCTAGAAGTCAAAGACCAAGTAGGAAATTATTCAGTAATAGATGAAACAGGACAAAATGGTCGTAATGAATAGGAGGAATGGGTTACTCTAAAGAAAAAGAATTGAAAAGATAAAAAATCTATAGATGTTGGCACTGATCCCAAACAAGGGAGACCAACCCTAAGAGAAACAAGATAAAGAGAGATTGCTCAGGAGATTACCAATGGTAAATAGAAAATAGTAGAGACCTAACCTCTCAAACCCTCTAAATGAGAATCTTATCTTGAAACCTAAGGGGCTTTAACAGTCCTTCAAAATAGTTTGAGGTTAAAAACTGCATTTTAGATAATAAATTATATATTTTATTACTCCAAGAAGTCAAGATGAATGAGGAGAGTTTTAGGAAAATTGCTGACGACATATGGCCTAAGGCAGCTTTTTGCATGAGTCCAGTTGGAGGGGCTTTAGGTGGGATTGTAACTATGTGGAATAGTACTAAAATTTAGGGCTCTCTTATGGCTTATAAAAATCACTTCTTGATTATCAATTCTCTTTGAACTCTTTGAACTAGTCGTTGATCAATGTCTATGGACTGAATAATAGAGCATTGAGGAAGAATTTATGGATAGACTTGAGCAGTTTCAAGAATAATTCCCAAAACACTAGATGGTTGTTAGCTGGAGATTTTAAAACTCCTTTATACCCTTCTAAAAAATAGGGTGGTATTATTGATTACTTAGACAACATGTTCAACTTTGCCAAATTTATTAATGATTAGGGATTATTGGATATAGAACTACAAAACCAAAATTTTACCTAGTCAAATAGAAGAAGAGGAGATCAAACGATTCAGGTTAAGTTAGATAGATTTCTTATCTCAAGTAACTGGAATGATTATCATAATATGCATGTGTAGGCTTTTCCTAGAACCATGTCTGACCATTGCTCGATCTTCCTTAGTTGGAGAGAACAGGGACAATATGGACCTTCCCCATTCCATTTTGAAGCTATGTGGATCAAACACAAAGACTTTAAACAAATGGTGGCTAAATGGTGGAAAATTCCTATTTAGGGCACTCCTATGTTTAGAATAGTAAAATAACTCCAGCATATTAAACAAGAAGTTTATGGATGGAATAGATACAGCTTTGGGCAAGTCTTTTAGTAGAAGAAAAACATAGTGGGAAAACTCAAAGATATTCAGCAATAGATGGCTCAAGGGGATGATTCTGAAGACACTTTAGAAGAAGAGAATGTCATGTCTTTTGAATAAAAGAATCTTATGGAAAGAGAAGAGGTTTTTTGAAAATAAAAATCTCATGTTTAGTGGCTTAAAGAGGGTGATAGGAACACTACCTTCTTTCATCTCTCAGGCATGAAACATAGGAAGGCCAACTCAATAACAAAGCTAGTTTTGGATAATGGTGACATTATAACTAAAGATAATGAGACAGGGGAACAAGCTAGGGCTTTCTTTTAGAATCTGCTCATTGAAGAAAATAATGATGATGGGAATGATAGACCTATGAACCAATTTATTGATAAAATCCCCTATTTGATAAGTGTAGAAGATAATTTGGAGATGTTAATGCCTATATCTAAGGAAGAATTCCATGTTATTTTATTTTCCATGGGTACATTCAAAGCCTCGAGTCCTGATGGCTCCCCTCCTATATTCTTTTAGGAATACTGGGAGATAGTAGGAGTGGATCTTACGACTGTTGTTCATGATATTTTTAGATCAGGTAAACTTTTGAAACAAGCTAATAATACCTTCATAGTACTTGTTCCTAAGAAATCACAACCTACACACCTTGCTAATTTAAGGCCCATTAGTCTATGCAACACTATTTATAACTTATGTACTAAAGTGTTGGTTATGATGATTCAATCTTTACTAGACAAAATTATTTCTTCTGCACAAAAAGCTTTCATCTGTGTAGGCAGATTCTTGATGCTATGATCACCACACATGAGACTATTCACTCCATGGATAAGAGCAGAATCCCTAGTATGCATCTCAATCTAGATATTTATAAAGCATATGATAGAGTCTCATGGACTTTTCTATTCCAAGTCATCAAAAAATTTAGGTTTAATGATAAAATGTCTGGCTTGATATGGAACGTTGTCTCTTTTGCAAAAAAATTTGTTCTGGTAAGTGGTGTACCTAGAGGGTTTTTCTCATCTTTGAGAGGAATTCACCAAGGAGACCCTCTCTCCCCATACTTATTCATCATAATGGCAGAGGCACTGGAAAGATACTTATAAGTAGATATAGCCTTAACAAAATTAGTGGGCATCAAACCTACCTCCTCCCTTTATCTTATGGTAGTGCAGTAGTTTATGGATGACACCATCTTTTTTGGCATCTCATCAGTGATTGAAGCTAGTAGATGAAAGAATATCTTAAATAATTATGCCATAGAGTCTGGACAAAGGATAAATTTCAAAAAAATCAATGTGTATTTCTTCAACACTCCTAATGACCTTAGACATATAATCATTGATATATTAGAATGCACTGAAGTTGCTCTACCAGCTACGTACCTAGGTCTCCCATTCGTGATCAAAGAGGTATCTCCTAGTTTTTGGAATGGAATTGTGGAAATAATGTAGAGGAAACTTCTTGGTTGGGAAGGGAAACTCCTTAGCAGTGCTAGTAAATTGTAACTTCTTCAGGCCTCGCTGCAAGGTATTCCTACATATTTCCTATCTCTTTTTAAAATTCCTACATATTTTGCTGACAAACTGGAATAGATTCAAAGAAAAATTTTATGGATGGGGGTGAAAGACAAATAGAGAATGTCTTTAGTCAGATGGGAAAAAGAGTCTTCCAAAATCTCATGGTGGACTCAATATTGGGTCTATCAGGAACATCAACAAAGCCATTCTCTCAAAAATTAGTTGGAACCTGATCCATAAAAATAATGATTGGGGAGAAATAATGTATGCCAAATACATGCATAACACTGATGATTCCAACTTACTTCAACAAATGGGATTACCCTAGGGATCTATGATATGGAATAAAATGCTAAAAAGTAGAAGCCTTCTTAAGCAGGGAATTAGATGGAAATTTGGAAATGGTTGGTATATTAAATTCTGGGATGATATCTGGTTAAAGTACAAGGCTCTCATCACACAAGGAAACTATGGAGAGATTACTAACTTGTCTACTCAATTTTTTGGAGATAGAGTCAATGATTATATGGAAAATAATAATGGGATGCAGAGCTAGAAAAATCTATTGGACTTCTATGATCACTAGCCTAAACTTTTCCCTAGAGTGCAGGAGATCCAACAATGTGTTCAGGATATTAGAATCTCTCTCTTCCCCCCATGAAGATGAATAGTAATGGTGGCTAGATAAGAATGGATCATTTCCTATCAAGTCTACTTACCATCTACTCATTCTTAAGGCTTAGAATAAATATGTATGGAAAAAGGTTTGGAATTATAAACTTATTCCAAAAATTAACATGTTCTGGTGGGTTGTTGCTCATAAAAAAATCCTAACACAAGATAATCTTCAAAATAGAGGGTTTACCCTAGTTAACAAATGTTTTTTGTGTGGTTCAAAAGAGGAATTAGTTTCACACCTCTTCATCCACTGTGATTTTGCCTGAGAATTATGGGGAACAATACTTAATAACTTTGGTATTGAATGGGTCTATAATTTTGACCTTAAAGAAGTAATCCTCAGCTGGAATCCTACCTTCACACATCCTTGGCTTATGGAATTATGGAAGCAAACTATACCATGTTTGAGTTGGATTTTATGGAAAGAGCATAACCACAAAATTTTTAGGGACACTGCTAGAAATGCATCTTAGGTGTTTCATTCTTTTGTTAAGACCCTTATAGAAAATGTCACCATAGCCCATATTCGTGTTGTGGAGAAGCCCCCATCTCAAATTGAAAACCAAATTTCAGCTAAATGGAAGGTTTTAAACCAAATCCTTGAGTATAATAACTCCAAAATTCTACAGAGACTAAATATTAAATGGATTCCCCCAAAGCCTAACTGGATGAAACTCAACTTTGATGGGGCATCCAAGTTAGATGGTAAATCTAGTAGAGGAGGAATTATAAGGAATGATAAAGGATGGATGATTGCTATCTATGCTAGTGGAATAAGAAGCCATAGCAATAACTATGCTGAAGCAATGGCTCTCTTATGGGGGTTAAAATTGGCCATATCCCTAGGAATAAGGAACTTGAGTATACAAGGAGACTCTAAAATGGTCATATATGTAGTTAATAAAGCATCAAATGTGGGAATTAATCTAAGAGATATCATTATAGATATTTAAATTCTTTTACAAAAGTTCTCTAGGGTGGAGATTTTTCATATTTATAGAGAGGGAAATAGTGTTCTTGATACCTGTGCCAATCTTGGTCAGTAATTTTTAGGTTGGAGGGTGTGGCAATAAGGTGTTCATATTCTTTTAAACATTAGGGATATTATTCAAAAGGAGATGACTTATCAAGGATGAGTTAGATTTATGACATGGATAGCTCTTGGAAGTGGTCCATGTGGAGGGGGCCATCATAGATTTTAGAACTTGATAACTTTTGTACTCTTTTGACAATCATTCATGATTTATTATATCAAGAGGTTAAGGCACATGGGCATTATTATGAAGATCAATGGGAAATTATTTCCAAGCATGGGAGTAGACAACATAATCTCTATAGGGTATTTTGAATAATGGGCCATCACATCTTCATTATGCATAAGCAGAAGCAAGGGTTAACAACCATTTCAAAGTTGAAGGCTGAATTTAGGAACTCCACAGGTTGGGTCTACAAATCCAAAATGGGAGGAGACTGAATTTGATTTGAACCAATCTCCTGCTATGAATTCAAAGATAATCCACTGGTTTGGCATTATTGTAAATAAGGGGGTATTAGTCCATATCTAGAAAGGCTTAATGGGTTCAACAAAAACTTATCCAAACAATTTGTGAGATCCTGGTGAAATAGGTGGCTCACAGTTGGTAGAATCAATTTTGAAATATTCAAAAAGGTGATTGTTATGGCCATAGGAATGACCATGCAGGGGACAAAGCTTCAAAGGAAAACAAAAATTATGGATATTTCAAGACATAAATTATTCCTAGGAGAGGGAGAAGAACTCATCCCTTATCAAGGAGGATTCGAGCATGTTAAAATACCTGAGCCATGGGATATAGTGTGCTTCATTCTCATGAATTAATTCACACTCAAAGGTCAATTTACCAGGTTTAATAATTACCATCTTTCTCTGTAAAATCACTTCAAGCATAATTCTATTATTAGTTTTCCTTTTTACCTACTTTCCTCTTTAGAACACTCTGTCCTTAGGGTGAAAGAAAAAATGTTTTAAGAGCTAGATATGAACCCTATTCCCCTGCACCAGGGCCTCATTTTTTGCTTGTATAACTTTCATCAAAACCTTGAGCCATCCAAGACTATCAGAATTGATAGTGGTGACACTCCTTCCAATTCGGTGTTGAGTGATGTTATTGATGAGTCATGTTTTTCCCCTGCTCCTACCAAAACAAAAGATATTTCTTTCTCCACCCCAGAAGAGACCCCTATTGACACCCTTGATTCCTTTGCAAGCAAGAAGGGTATGAAGAGGAAGGTTGATGAGGAGGAAGAGAATATTAGGGAGACCACAGAGGGGACCCACAAAAATCTAGGTAGGGCCACGGGGGGCCAAGGTGGTAAATCTTATAAGTCTTCCAAAGTTAATAAGGAAGGCTTCTCCTCTTAAGTTCGTAGGTCAGGGAAAATTGATGGTAAACTCACCTCAAAGGCTAGACTTATTTATTATTCAAAAATCACTTTGGAGGAAGTAACCCAGGTTGAAGAGTCTAAGGAGCTGGAAATCTAGGAAATTTTTTAGGACACTGGAGGGAAGCAGGAGACTAGGGATTTTGAGGTTATTGAGAAGCATGGTACTGACACTATGGAAACTACTAACAATAAGGGGAAAATTTATGTCGAGGAAGCTAGCAAGGAAATAGAGAATGAGATTGATTTTAAATCTAAAATTGGGGCCCTGAAGGATCGTATTCAGAAGCTAGAGTAGAATTTCACCAAGGGACTCTGGAATACAATTATCTTGAACATGTCTATGCTGAAAGAAGTGGGTAATATTGGGCCTACTGACAATGTGGAGAATACTGAGAAACTTAATGATCTTCTCAAATTAATGGTTATGTAAGGAGAGACCCCTCTGACTCTGGTCTTTCTATTTCTTGTTTATCTTGTTTTTGTTTTTGTTGGTTCTCAGCTAGTGCTGTCGTCTCTCTAAAGGCATATTTTGTTTAATTGCCTTCTTGTCTATTTTTCTTTGTGAAGGGTTTAGCCCCTGGTTTGCCACCTTACCTTATCAACAACATCTTTCTTTACAAATACTTGGGAGATAATTTTTACAATCAAAATAGATCAATGAAATATCATAAATAGTGAATTTTTCATCATTATTCAGGTTGAATACTTGAATTATGCACATAAGACAACAAATAGAAATAATCAAAAGATGTTAAACTTGACAAATTTTAGATAATCTGTTATAAATGATAATATAAAAACTAGATATATCTGCATTATCTAAATAATTACTCAACCGTCAAAGAAAATACCATTGGGTCTATCTTAAAAGTCATGCTATCTAAGAGAAGTTACTTAAAAGAGAGAGAGAGATGAATGATTGACTTCACAAATATACAAGTCCTCAATACCTACGTTGTTTCTCTTCTTCAAATGAATCCTTGATCTCCTTTTATGCTTCAAATTTAGTTTGAAAATTTTTACAACTAACCTTACTCAATTATTAGTTTAAATTAACTAATTGACTTTAAAATTCAATTAATTATAAACATCTATTAGTTAAGTTTAGGTTTAATTAAAACTTAAAAAGTCTTAATAGATCAAGTTTTTGAATATAGATCAAGTACCATCTGATGAGTGGGGACCCTTATCAATTAATAATAAAATAGAATAGCATATATCAATAAAAATAGATAAATCAAAGTTAATGAAATTCTTATTTATATCAACCATAATGCATATTTCTAAAAATTAACTTAAGCATATATATATCAAAAAGTTAAAGTTTTTTTGTACTTTCCAAAATATCAAAATTAAAAGTCAAAGTTTATCAAATCTAATAGTATAAAAAACTACCAACTAAAGTTCAACTAAAAATAAAAGTTTATCCTGCTGATATCTAGTAATCATCAGAATCTCAATTGTTAGAAGGTGAACCAAATTTATTCCTAAATTAGTTAAGAGATCATCTATCTCTAGCTTAATTTTTTTGAAAACTCTAAACTCAACTAGAGAATCTATGTTATTATGACTATTTAAATCCTTATCTGAATTACTTTCATAAATTTCAATCACACACTTCCGGCTACTTGAAGGTTGCTCCTTTAGACTTAATTTCTTGCATCCTAAAATGGGATCCTTTTGAGAAGATGAACACTCATTAGAAATATAAGGTGGGGTAAGATTAACATAATTTTTAGCATGGGAAACTTCAAAATCAAACTAAGTGGCTTCATGAATAGGTTGAGTCTCACTAACAGTTTAAACTCTTTTAGGAGTGGATGACTAGATTGGTAAATGATGCAAATTACTTTACAAATGGTGAGAGGAACTACTGTGAGAAGGGGTCCTAACACCAAATCTATGTCTATGAAACCCTTAGTTACCCCTATGATTGGCTAGATTAAAAGGTATATTGTTTAGAACATTTTAAAACTTGAGATCTACTACATCAAAGTGCATAGACATCCTAACACCTTTATTAAATCTAGGGCCAAATCTCTTAGCCTTAAAACCACCTCTTAGAAAATTTATATTTGGGTTCTATTCATTCACATTACTAGAATTATGATTTTCCAAACTTTGATTATCATTATTCCTACTTGACCTAGGCTGATCCCATCTAAACATCTTAAATTTAATCTAAAAAATCATGCACATATTCAAAATGAAACCAAACTTAATTTCTAAATCAACAAATAACCTCTGTACTATCAAATTATTGAAACAAACTAAACCACTTCTACTAGAATTTATTTGATTTCACTATAATATCTCTTAAAACAAACTAAAAATCCCAAAATAATATTATAACTTTATTTTTAAAACATTTTATCATAACTCCTTGATTTTCTATTCTCACTATATAAAAATCATCTGATATAAACTAAGTCAATTCAAAATTGAAAGCTAGATTTCTCAAACTTTATTTATGGAAAAAATCTTCTCAAAAACCATATATATTTTCCATGTGTCATATTTCAAACCAAAACCAATCTATGAACTTTTGAAATATAACATGCTATTTGTAATCTCAACATGAAGTCCAAGTAATATTTCATAAAATATTTTGTTCAGATTTATGTCATTGTTACTGCCTAAAAATTATCTCATTTATATATATATATATATATATATATATGTATGTATATATATATATGTATATACATACATATATATATATATATATACATATATATATATATATACATATATATATATATATGTATATATATATATATACATATATACATATATATATATATACATATATATATATATATACATATATATATATATGTATATATATATATATGTATATATATATATATATATATATATATATGTATATATATATATGTATATATATATATATATATATATATATATATATATATATATATATATGAGATAATATGAGATAATTTTTAGGCAGTAACAGTGACATAAATCTGAACATATGTATAATTGTTATAGGAACACTTTTAACAAAGATAACTTCGACACAACATAATTATTTCATCTATTACAACTCTCGAAGGACCATTATTTCAATATTTAACTTTGAAACAAACCAAAGAACTTCAAGACTGAGATGTAAATCAAATAACAATTTTATTGTATTTATAATTCAACCTATTATATCTCCAAAATAGATTTATCTTTTGAAAATAAAGATTTGAAATTGAAACTAATATATGAAATTATAGTTTCAATATATCAAAATATTGTTGCATTTATATGTTCAAACCATTTACAATCATAACTTCTTTATAGCATAACTGACCTTAAAATCATTAACCACTTTATCATCAAAATAACAACCAGGGATTCAAATATTTTGTTATCAAACAAACACTCCATAGTAGACACTACTAATAAACTTATCTATAAAATATCTCTGTGCATATATAGATTCATCTCATGTCAAAACCCTCACATAGTTTTTTAGGTCTCAGAAATATCAACTAAAACACAAAATCTCACAACTCTACTATCATTTCAAATACGACACATAATATTTGAAAGCTTTCATCTAAAAAAATGTATTTACATGTTCAAATATACTCATGAAACCATTTATAACATGTCAAACACATACAATAAACCCTTTTATTACTTCTTTAGGATAGACCTGCAACTTATCCAAGTTTCAAAATCTTTATAAAATGAACATGCAGGGTTTATTTTTATAGAAAACACCAAGTAAGCAACCAAGATTCCAAAATAACAAAAATATTTTAAAACCCAAAACCTTTTCAAATATACCATATTTTAAAACCTTACATACACAGACTATGGTTTTAATAAACTAAAATATCAAATATCTCATTATGATAAAACTATTGAATCCTAACCTAAAGTGTAAGTCACGAGAAAAAAACATCCTTTTATCCCAAAATCAGCATGCTACATTTCCATGACAAACATGCAAAGCTTCTTTCAAAACTAAAAATAAAAACATAATCTTTCAAAACTCCTTGCAAATATCCGTGAAATAGACATATAAAGATTATTATTATAGAACCTAAAGCTTAGACGAAACTTTGATCTTAAGATGTGTTGACACTAACCAATTTGATAAACTTCTCAAGAAATTCCATGATATATATAGAATATATTCAAAGCAACACTACAATCGTTACACAAAAAGCCAAAACTGAATGTACATTTCAAAACAAGAAAGACCGTATTACTCTCAGATACCACCAAAGTACATTACAGCCCATGTATTGTTTCCATAACATAATTTAATTTAACAACTGATGTTTTAGGTGAGGAACTCATATTAATCATTTCAACTTTCACATTTATTGCATTAGATATTTGCCAATATAGAATTGTTTACATCGATTCATTGATTGGTTGCCACCATACCTTATCCATTATATGATAAAGATGATTAGTATAATATCATTGATCATTTTTTTGTAGTGTCATTTATGCTAAATTATTGAATGATGTGTGAGTTTAAACTAGTATGTCAGCATTGGTGTAGTGATCCTAAGCCATGAGGAATGGATGCCTCAGCTAGTATCACTCTAGTAATAGCCTATGGTGCTTTGTTTTCCTTCCATGATGATTTTAATATCTTTCATACATATTATGTTCTTGTTGCATGCCTTTGACCCCTCAAGAAATTAAAGAGAAGTGTGAAAAAGGATTATGTTTCGTTTGTGATAGCAAGTGGAGCAAAGGACACAGATGTGTTGAGAAGAAGTTATTCTACATTGAGGGATCCAATGAATATAAATAAAAAGATGATGCCTCCAATGATGCTAAAGAAGAGACATAATTTACCTTTGAATAGAACTTATAGTGGTCCTATTCAATATATTCTATTTTGAAACTATACAGAATATATTCAAAGCAACACTACAATTTTACACAAAAAGCCAAAACTGAATGTACATTTCAAAACAAAAAAGACTTTATTACTCTTAGATATCATGCGCAAACTCCAGTAGCCAACATATTTATTTCATCAACCACTAGAATATATCAAAACTAAAACCAGTTTTCACCAATATGAAGTAAAGAAGTGATTAATTTAACCAACAAAAACTATAAGCATTATACAACCGTCTAAACTTTGCATGCATAGAATTATTTTAGAAAAACTTATCACATGTAGAAAAACATCCATTACAACTAGAAATTATTCAAAATATCCATGAAATTTTCTCAAAACTCATTCAAACTATTTGAGGCATACTTGTATGTGCTTCTGTGTAATCTTTCTACTTGAAATCCTTCTCTGCAACTCAAAAAACCAAACCGACAGAGTTTCCCTTCTGTAAACAAGCTTCATGAAATGACAAAAAAAATAAAAATAATCTATTTGTAATTTTTTTCCTCCACTATAAATACTATGCTCATGTGTCTAATTCTTATTCACTTCATCCAATAGAGGATGTACTTAGCAATTACATCAACTAGGTTATAAAAATGATCAAACTTAGTAATCACTAAATTGTCTACTAAACTCTTTACCAACATCCACCATTTGAATCATGTACACCTCGCATTAACTCTTAAACCATCAAATATCTTATAATAATCTCATAACATCCTTGAATATTCCCTTTTCATTAAATTGCCTTGTTAATTGGTGCCATGTTATCTGCCAATTCCATGATATTCACTAACTAAATCACCAACTCACCATCTACATGTCTTGATATTAGACCATATTGCCTTTGAAATCAAATGATCACCTTATATCATGGAAGGTTCATGTTTTGAAATAAACATTCCAATTACCTTTGAAATCACTAATATATATTATACCTTCCATGACATAGACTTAGGTAAACAATGTTTGATATTACCATGCCCTGATAGATTCATTATTATCATTTAAAAACTTTAAAGTTAAATGAAATTAGGTTAAGATCACTATGATAATGAAACCTTGGTACACAATTTAAACATCTAAAATAAACCACTTATACCATATCTCAAATAATATCATAAAAACTTAATTCATAAAGACTTGAAATGAATAAGTTCTTCCATTGATCATTATGTTTATAACTTATGATGAGAATTTAATACCAACATAAAATCATGCTAATGTCTCTCCAACTAAATTATGCATGAATGTAAGTCAATAATCGAATTGATGAATTCATAACAATGACCATAATTGATTTTCAAAATGAATTCATATTTAAAACAAACCATAAAATGAATTATTTCTTCAAACTATGATAATTATGACCAATCCATCTATATACTAACAATTTTAAAAATTAACTAAGAGAGAAATCATTATAACTGATTCAAATACTTTTTTGATCTATTTCAAACCAAACTTCACATTGCCAGTGAAAACCAAACTAGTCACTACAAACTTCTCAAGTTGTCAAAACTGAAATTATAAGCCAAAAATTGTTATGGTAATCCATATTTACTGAGATCAAAATAAATATATAAAAATATCATAACAAATATATATGCTTCCAATTTTGAAACCACATAAACTGAAACTATTCCAAACTAAAAATGTTGTATCATAATCTAAATAACAACTTGAGAAGTAAAATGATTGATCACAAACATTCATAGTGATAAATATATATGCACATTTTATTATGCTTTTTGAAACCACTTAATATAAGCATGAATTTATTAACCAATTATCATCAATTCATAATTAAAAATATACATTCAAATATATTACTAATTGATCAAGTCCTCGACATAGTTTTAAATTATATGACTAGTCATCTCTATGGTAGAAAAGTATTAGTTTTAAAAAAAATTAAGGGGTGTGAAAAATAGGTGTAATAGTATGCAAGTCAAATCTAACATCTGGTATAGAGAAAATCAAATACATCATGAATGCTTTCTCAAAGATGTATGTGATTACTATGTTGTTGTTGATGTAATATAGGTCATTATCATCTATAATTCTACCCTCAAAGAATAGGCCTTGTAGCAAGTCTATACATGGCATGACCTTTGAATTAGTAGCTATGTAGTGAATGGAATTCAGTTGAATGGGTTAGGTCCTTTACAAGTTATTTATCCTCAACCAAGATGTTTTTTTATAATGTAAATAAATCCATGTTTTCTACAACCTCCCATAAGGTTGAGTAATTGGGATAGAGGCCATCAAACATAGTTGCATCAAAATTTGTGTCTAAATACTCAGTAGAGTATTTGATGGAAAAATTGGTGGGTACTGAGGGTCCATTGTATGGCATAGATGAATATTCCATGGTTGTTTTATGGATGCTTATATACTTCAAGATTTTAAAAATGATAGGCACTAAACTAAATTACCTAAGTTTTAAGTCATCTTGGTCACAACTAGGGATTTTGAGATTATAAAAATCTTAATTTTACTTGATCTCTTAAAAATTAAATGAGATGAACTTGGTTGATGGCTCTATGTTATATATTTTTGCATTCATTTTTAGTTCATGCACCATTAATTGCCAATGTCTATGAGCTCATTACCTATATTTAATTTGAACTTGACCACCTAATCCTAGGTACATGCCACATAGGATGATTTATCATTCAAGGTGTCATTTTGTTTCCTTTTCCTTTATGACATTTGTCATTATATGTTTTTACTTTGGGGAGTAAAACTCTACCATAAGACCTAAAACACCTCAAAAAGTCAAATGCTCTTCAAAGAAATTCATTTTGAAAGAATTTGTTTGAAAGCTATCGAAGGAATAGTTCGCAAAGATAAGTACCCTTTGAAAATATTATGGTTCAGGTAGAATTTATTGTGTATAAAGTTCTTGAAGTAAAGATTCTAAAGATAATTTTCTCAAAGAAAAACCTTCTAAAGTAAATATTCTAAATACCAAAAGTAGATAAATGAAAACCTTTCGAAGAGAAGTCGATGACAAATGAGTTTCAAAATGAATTTTTCTAAAGTAGAACTTCCAAAGAGAAAGTTTATGAAGTGAATTTTTTTGAAGACCTAAAGTTTTCAAACAAAAACCTTCTAAAGTAAATATTCTAACCTAAAATTTTCCAATCAGGACAAAGATTTTGAATGAAAGTTTATGAAGTGTATGTTGTAGACCAAAAAGTTTCTAAAGAAAAGTATCATAAGTGAAAGTTATCTAAGATAAAATTCATGAAGAAAAGCTTCAAAAAACCAAAAGTATGCAAACAAAAACCTTTTGAAGAGAATTCATCAACTAGGATAAATTTTTTGAATGAAATATCCCAGAGTAGAAATTCTAAAGAGAAAGTTTCCTAAGTGAAAATTTCTAAAGATCGAAAGTTTTTGAATGAAAATCTTCCAAATAAAATTCGATGAAATAAATCTTCCAAAGATAAATTCACTGACTAGGACAAAGTTTTCAAATAATCTAATCTGAATACCTACCATGCAAATCAATTATTCTCCTCTTTCAATTAATAGATTAGTTTGAAAAATTCCTTTCAAATGGAAATAAGTGTACCCCAATGTGATTCAATGTTCAAAACACTGATCTTTTAGAGATAATAGTAATTAGAAAAAACACATAAATACTTATATAAAATATTCATACTCTTTAAAAATAAAGGGGATCCCCACTTTTCAAATAAAAATGTAGGGTGGGGAGTGTTGAATACAACATTATCAATCTCTACCAACTATATACTCAATTAATATTAATATAAAACCAATATAATATACTCCCCCTACCAAACAAGAGGTGAGAAGCTATGTAGAAAAAAATATTACTAAATAATTGATCTTCTCCTCATCAATGATATAAAATAAATCAAAATAAAAATTTGGATGAAAAAATAAAAACCCTGTCATCTATCCAAAAATTCCACTATAGAAAAACCCAATGTTAGAGATAGTAATGAAATCAAGATGGGTGGGTCTTTGGATCTGTTAGTCTTATTGATCATGATGGACCTATAAACCCTAAAATACAAATATCTTATCTTTGATAGTAATAACAATGGAAAATAATGTTACATTCATGTTTTCTTCATAAAAACATCTCATTACTAATTTTCTAGTAATACTATGGTGTCAGATTTTATCAAAGATGTACTTGTACATTTTAATCTCCTTTATCCACTTTCTATAACATTTTCCTTAAAAACCATAAGAGTAAACCTCCAAACCAAAAATAAAATTATATGATGGACTCAAAATGTTCCAAAACCTAAAAATAATTTAGTCGTGTGTCTTCCTTCTTTCAAAAATGTAAAAATAAATTGTGCATAGATTTTATATGAAAAAATTACATGATTTTTAAAAACAACTTTGTACTTAGTGGGATTGGACCTATTAACATAGAGTATACTCAATGTATTACAAAAAACCTCTTTACTAACTCCTTTTAACAACTACTTGATAAATATTGGTTCAAACATGCACTTGACTCAATTTTATATACTAATTATATAAATTGATGAGATACCTAAAAACAATAAGAGATGGGATTTTACCATGTGACCTCTCCTATATTAATGTCTTCACTTAGCCTCTAAATTATATCTTAGGATTTTGAAGAGTACACAAATGTTGATGAGTTTATTGTTAATGAAGATAATAAAAATACATGTATAATAATAAACTAGAACTAAACACTCTTGTCTAAGAACTAGGGGGAGCATAACATAATGAATAAGATCATAAAATAGAGATAAACACAACACAAGTATTTTATGTCCTTTATCAAATTTCATGTCCACTTATTGCCATAAAGATGTTCATGCTTGTTCTATGATATTAGAGACTCTTATCAATGCTTCTCCATGGTGGTATCACATATTTAATGGTCACTTTTATCTTTGATTTGCTATTGGCTTGGATTGGTGTGAATCTTGGCAAATGAATTCTTGAAGGCATTCTTACATAATAACCTTACACACAAAATCTTGTTGTTATATGGTGTGGGCACTTATATTTATAACTTGAAGAACTAACTCTAACCCTAGGGAGGTTAGGTTAAATTATAACTTTGGTAGAGTCTAATAATAACTTAGATTGAGTCAAGCTAATCTTAGGTTGGGTCAAAGCACTCATGAAGTCATGAAACCTCAGTTTTAGGTATTTATGAGCCATGACAACTCACTTTATATATTTTTGAGGTTGTGACTCACATTTTTGGAATATTTAGGAATTGATAAATCACTTCATTAGTTTCTTTGACTATTGACTTCATATTTGGATAAAAATTCATTTTTTGATAAATGAAATTCATAAATTCAACTTGAAATTTTTACTTAGGTAAGCTAATTAAAATTTGTAATGTAATTAATCTTGTTTAGTGTTTTTTGGCTTTTATAAATTATTTTAAATATTTTGAATTAATATCTTGATAAGTCAAGAATGTCAAATTAATGGGTTGTAATTTGACTAGGGTTGAAACTAAACTAGGTTATGGGTGCATATAGGGTAATACCCCAAACAAGTAAGCCTCATCACATTTCTAGGTAATTAAATCACTTATGAAAACTATGTTGGAAGTACCTAATAAGAGGGGGTTAAATAATTTTTTCACTATCTCATAATCAATTCCATTTTATTCCAATGAAATAAACAGTTAAGCATAACATAAATAAATCAACACATAATCAAGATCAAGAGCAATCAACACAAGTATACCTCTTCTATGTGGGAAACCCTCATGGGGTATAAAACCTAATATCAATCCTACAAGCCAATGAAATAAATTCCTATATTATAGAGAAAACAAGAGACTTTAGATCAGCACAAACTAATTAAGGAGCATCCACCCCTCAATTTAGACCAACACCTACTAAACCTTTAGCTAGCTCTAACTAGTACGGAGGCTATAACCCCCTAGGTGATTAAGCAGCCATTCAACCACCTCAGATCTGATTTACACCACTAATATTATGTCTTATACACCTAATGATGACCTTCTCTTGATATAACACCTACAATCTACTTTTCTTCTCTAGGTAAGCACTCTTAGCTCATTCGCTCAACTAAGTCACCCTTTAAACTATTAGGTCTAATGACTTATTAGCTCATGAACCTGATCAAATAAAAATGACTGATACTCTTCACCTTATTATGGTCCTTAATGACCTATCTCTTCTCATTTATTTATCTCTTTTCTTTGCTTTAGTCTACACACACTCACTCTTTAAAATAAGACAATTAACCCTAGTATATATAACATACTCTTATCTAGCCCATATTGGTTGACCAAGATGATATCCATGCTTGATATTATTTTAAATATATCCTAATACATTTTATTGTTAATATCCATACACTCCTTAGGTCGTTCATTCCACTTAGGACCCAAAATACCAAATATGCCTAATAGAGACCTAAATGAATTAGGCCTACAAACCAACACGTTACACCTTGGACTCCTTGGTCCACCTTCAGACTTCAAAAACTGATAAAAAACATAAAACATGTCTCAAATGAGTATTTTATTACTCCCACATTGTTATTTAACATATATAACTCCAACTCACACCTTAAACCAAGCCTTTTAGACTACTCGTTAATGAAGTCTTCAGACACTGAAAACATTGTCTCACACATCTAAAGTGTATTCTAAATTTTCCACATAACCATATGATTAAATAACATTAATTTTTCCTCCATGAACTAAAAAACATCATCAAAACCATTTGTTTTCACTAAACAAGATCTAAGCATTGAAAAACAACATTGTCATAGGCTCACTCAATTCTGGTAAAACAAAATTAAATTATTGTCAATCATATTTGACTCTCCAAACTTCATTATAAAAAAAATGACTTATAATACCTTATCATAAATATTTTATACTTTTATAACATCTTCATACTTATTTGTTTCTTCAACTCTACTCAAACAACTTCCAATTTACTCCTTCAAACTGACCACTCATAATGTTTGTAGCTTCCAACAATATAGTCATGTAGATGTTATTTTTTAGCACATGAAATAACACTTTAAAACATATAATCCAAATTCATATATTCTATTTTATCTATAAATAACTCTCAAGTAGATAATTCTCTTATTCTAGTAGCATCCATTGGTCTAACAGACTAATTTTTCATATCACTATATCATAGTCTTCACTACTTAGATAAGCTACTTTTAAAGCACTACTTTACTTGTGTTTGAGAAACATAACCAATTTAAAACCAATTTAAAATAGATAATAGCTCTTAAAAAAAGACCGCAAGTCATTTGATTCATCCCTACTTACCTAGAACACATCCCTAAACACATATATACTTTGACTAGTTTTTCTCACTCATGGCACCCTTTCCTTCATATCAACTAGACAACTTTGAGGACTTATAAATTTGAAATAGAGACTATTTATTTTTAAAAAACTCTATGGACTTCAATAACAAGTCTTGGCCTTCAATCTCTAATAACTTTCATGCATTAACCTGGTCAACTCTACCTCTAGTACCAAAATCTTTAAAAATAAGCATATCTTTATACCTTCTACTCACTTCCCTAACACAAAAATACCACATAGAGATGTCTATAGGAGTAATATATATCTTCTAATAGTAAAAATTGGTCAAAAAATCCATTTTTGGATATATCCAAGAAGATTTCTCCAATCAATTCTAAGACTAGGGTTTTAGACCATAAGAACTTGCTTACCTTCTTAATAATCATTCATAAAGGATAGGAATTTAATATATGAACTAATACTTGGAAATAATTCTTAGGAACCTTCCTCAACTACTCCAAATATCTTATATTCCCATGCAAACCCTACATGTGCCAACAAGCATGATAAACTTCCTCTCAGGCTCCTTACACTCATTTCTAGCACCTTTTGAAGCTTCTAAACTAGATTTATAACTTTTTATCTCAATATTTGACTTATGACATGGCAAAAACCTTTGACCAAAATTTTATAATCAACCACTCTGATTACATCAGCTCATTCATCTTGAAAACTCTCTTTGACCCCTTTGACAGGTCTCACTAGGCACCTAGACCAACTAGGCTAAGAGCCAAACTAACCTATAACATTCTTGATATCACTTGTAACCAACTTTTCTAACATGTTGGCATCATATACTTTCTCAACACATGTATTCCAAGGATACTAAGAACTACCAAGCTGGGCCTTCTTCATGACTACTCATACTAGCTTACCAAGCCTACTAGGCTTAAAGCCAATAGACCTACTAAGCACTTTAAGACACTTGGAAACCATTATTTCTAAACTCAAATAGCTTTGGACATCTTCAATGCACTCAATAAAATAACTAGAATCACCCACTGAGGACATATAATTCATACTACACTTACCTCCATATGCAACCAAGAAAGGTCAAACATACAAGGCCTAGGATGACTGGAACTCCACATAAAGACCATATGATAAGACTTCTACTACTAGGATCATACCAAGAACATGTCAAAATTATCTCTCTCCAATATCCATACTATCCACTCATGCCTCCATAGAACCAATTGCTCCAACTGCTCCCACTATCATCCAACTTTACAAGATCATTGAAGACTAGACCAAGAGCATTTTCTTTCACCACTTTTTCATCATTCATGCCTATTAACATCAATTATAACACATTTACAATTATTTCCTAACAATTTCCCCCTTTTTCATTGATGGAAAAATTCCTTTTCTCTCTCCCCCTTTGCCAAAATGACAAAGTGGACTCATCTATCAATAGCAAGCTCTTCTCCTTTTCAATCAAGAAATCTTCAAGAACTAAACCAAGAGAACATACCTTCATCTCCTTCACTCTTTGAAACTTAGATAAAACCACCTACAAATAAAAATAGCAAACCTTGGAATAACACAAGACTCCCCTTCAGATCAAGCTCCTTTCTCAAACCACTTTAGGTCACTCATCCAATAGGCCTTCAATATCCTTAGACCTATCATCAATTACATGATAAAATATCTCCCCATAGTACATTTCCCTATTTTTAATGTTTTCCATTAGCCTATACAATCCATACACACCAACAGGACCTCCAATAATAGTTACCATCACTTCAAATAGCAATAAGAGCACCCAAGCACCATACAAGCTCACTTATCATCACTTTCAAGGTAGCATAGATTATATAAAATTCACTCTAATCATAAAACCATACCTAAAACACACTTATATTAGACCAACATACTCATCTAGAACTAACAAAGCCATCCTTCTTTGGATAATTTCTTCAACAATCTTCATTTTCTTCACTAGGCCTATTTAGACCCCTTGTAGCCCTATCTAACCACTAAAAACCTCATAACTCTCTACCCTAATCACTTCAAGCCAAGTAAAAAATATATATCTTAGTTTCATACCATCCCCCCTCAGACATGCCAAAATTGAGTCTCCAAATCATCCTCTTTATATACTTCCTTCCTTAGCCTACTAGCCAATTAGGCCTCTTAGTGAGCTATAACTTGAATTAAATGAAATATACTCACTTTCAAACCATTGTAAAACTTGATTCAACTACCCATTTGGCCCATTCAATTTATTTGAATCTTTAAAAACTCAAATCCAAATAATGACCACTTTTTCAAACATGCATAAATGACTAGGCCTTCAAAGTAAACCTTGGTCAAAAGTCAACCTATGATCAACACTAACCCCTAAGCTAGATACCACACCTAGAGACCATCAAAACTAACTTCCATGCCAAATTTAAAGCCTCCACACCTTTTTTAACATTGGCTTCCTCTAAGCCTTCAAATGCATGCTCTAGAAAAGAAGAGTCAGAGACCATTAAAAATGCTCCACCTAGAAAAAAATAATTCATCAACCTATGAAACCACCTATAACATGTATCAATCACATTTATATACCTTCTTAACCATCAAAATCATCATGACATGTCTTCATTCATTATATGATCCTTGAAACCAAGCAAACTGGGCACACAGACCCCTCATACACATCAAACACCATGTCCAAAAGGGAAAATTCATACCTGAGCACCTCATGGACACCATAAGACCCCATATCCTACTTTTACATGTCAAACCTAACTTTAATTATCTATTTCCAACCTTATATCAATCATAAATCACCATAAGAGCACCTTGGGCACCTTCTAGGTAGTCATTATTACCAAAATTGGTCAACTCTGACTTTTGACGACAAAACTCACATCTGAGCTCATCAAGAACTCAGACCACCTAGGAATGATACATGCCAACCTTATTCATGCTCCCATATAATCCATTAAATCATCCTTATTCAAATCAACACCCATACCAAGTATCCAAAAATGATCAAAATAACACTTTAGGACCTGGAGACCTGAACATACATTTTAAAACATTTCTTGCTTCCAACTATCTTCTTAGGTTAACTTGAACATATGAGACAATTAGGAATAGATCCCATATGATCCTTAATTCATAAATAATCTATTATTTAGACACCACAAGCCATTATGTCTAATAATTCTTTAAATTACTCCATGAAAACACATAATCATATAATTTTGTGTATACACCTACTTTCTGTCAGTCATCTGATAAGTAATAGTTCCTTTAAAATATAGTCACCTTATATGAATATTTTCCTACTCAAACTAACATATTAAAATCACTCTTAGAGTATGTATCAGTACTATGATGAGTTAAAAGCATCATTCAATTATTAGAAAATCAAAAACTAAATCATTAGATGAGTTCTAATCCTCTTTTACTCAAACTGAGTTCACCATTTCAAACACAGACTGTAATAGTAAAATTTGATCCACATTTATTACACTTGTATAGACACCTAAAACCAACCACCACTTGGAGGATCTTCTACATAGAGTCCTCTTCAACTTTTCTTCTTACCTTATCTTGCTTTGACTTCATCCATGGCATCTATAATCCAAGTTTTGTAAACTGGTTTCCTTTGATAAACTTAAATTTTCAAGTTCCAATGGTCATATTTTCATTAAAAACTTATATAATGAAATCCTTTAACTTCTAAAAGTTCCCTAAGCACGCTTTACACCTCATATGACCTCTCATATCGTCCTTTATACTCTCAAAGATTTGTCTAGCTATCATACACTCACAAAACATCCTCTTGACTTCTTTATCAATACAAATAGGTCATGATCTCAAGTGATATTTAGATCTCCTTCATTAGATCTTGTCAACTTAAAATAACTATAAATATGAAAACATTCCCATACCTTCATACTTTAAGAATATTTAGATAGACCTCAGATAGGTCTCATACTCCAAGATTCTAATCAAACCACTGCCTATCTCTCTTCTTTCATGTTAATTGATCAAGAGACCATCTTCAATAAGATTTATCATTCAACATAGGTTTTATCTTGGACTTAGCCTCAGTTAAGTCTTTCTTATTTGAACTTTCTAGTGCCAACATGTAGACATCTATGAATAATTCAACTATGATCTTCACAAACTTATCCATCACTACAAATAAGATGGATATTGTCATCATCATACCTTAAGCTAATTGGGATCACCTGTAGGCTATCAAGCCTCCTTAAAAGGTCCTTATATAATACTAATTATTGAAATTAGCTACTGAGGGGGGGGTGGAATAAATCAACAAAATAAGCAAGATCAAGAGCAATCAATACAAGTACACCTCATCTATGTGAGAAAAACTCATGGGGGATAAAACCCACTCTAAATAATACAAACCAATTGACTATATTCATATATTATATATCAATCAAGAGACTTTAGACTAGTACTAACTGATCAAGGAGCATCCACCCCTCAATTTAGTCTAGTACATACTAAACCTTTAGCTAGCTCTAACTATCAAGGAAGTTATAACCCTCTAGGTGATTAAGCACCCACTCAACCACCTCAAATATTATTTACACCACTTATCTAATGTCTTATACACCTGATGATGACCTTCTCTTACTCTAACACCTACAATCTACTTCTCTTCTCCAGGTAGGCATTCTTAGCTCATTCACTCAACCAAGTCACCCTTTAGACTATTAGGTTTAATGAATTGTTAGCTCATGAACTTGATCATATAAACATCAATAATCCTCTTCACCTTTTTATGGTCCTAAATTACCTATCTCTACTCTTTGATTGAGCTCTTTTCTTTGCTTTAGTCCACACACACTCTCACTCTTTAAAATAGGGTAATTAGGCCTAATATATATACCATACTCTTATCTAATCCATCATGGTAAGATAGGATGATTTACATGATTGATATATATTTTAAATATATCCTCATACATGTTATATGTAAGATCCATACACTCCTTAGGTTAGTCATTCTCCTTAAGACCCAAAATACCAAATATGCCTAATAGAGACCTAAATGAATTAGGCCTACAAACCAACACGTTACACCTTGGACTCCTTGGTCCACCTTCATCCTTCACCAACTGATAAAACACAAAAAAAATGTCTGCAATGAATACTTTATTACTCCCACATGGGTCCATAACATCTGTAACTCCAACTCACACCTTAAACCAAGCCTTTTAGACTACTCACTAATTAGGTCTTCATACATTAAAAACATCATCTCACACATCTGAAGTGTACACTCAATTATTACACACAAACATATGAATAAATCACATTAATGGGTCCTCCATGACCTAAAAAACATCATCAAAACCATTTGGATTCAACAAACAGGCTCTAAGCATCCAAAAACACCGCTATCATAGGCTCACTCAATTCTGGTAAAACACAATCAAATTATAGTCAAGTATATTTGACTCTCAAAACATTATTAGAAATAAATAATGACTTATAGTACTTGATCATAAATATTTGAGACTTTTATAACATCTTCATACTTTTTTTTTCAACTCTGCTCAAACAACTTCCAATTTACTCCTTTAAACTAACCACTCAAACTACCTATATCTTCCAACAGTATAGTCATGTAGATGGTTTTATTTAGCACATGAAAGAAAACTTTAATAAAATATAATCCAAATTCATAGCTTCTATGTGATCTCTAAATCACTCTCAAGTAGATAATTCTCTTGTTCTATTAGCATCTATTGGTCTAATAGACCAATTCTTCATATCACTATATCATAGTCTTCACTACTCAGATAAGCTACTTTAAAATCAATACTTTACCTATGTTTGAGAAAAATAAAAACTTTAAAACCAATTTAACATATATAATAGTTCTTAAAAAAATAATCCAAGTCATTTTATTCATCCCTACTTACCTAGAACACTTCCCTAAACACAAATTCACTCTGACTGGTTTTTCTCACTCATGATGCCCTTTCCTTCATATCGATTAGAAAAATTTAAGGACATATAAATTTAACATAGAGACTATATCCTTCCAAAAAAAATCTATGGAATTCTATAACAAGTCCTATCCTTTAAGTTCTAATAAATTTCATGCATTGACCTAGTCAACTCTATATGTAGTACTAAAATCTTTAAAAATAAGCATATTCTATACCTTCTTCTCATTTCCCTAACGCACCACTACCACTTGGAGATTATTATAGATGTCCTCTATACCTTCAAATATTCAAAATTGGTCAACCAATCCATTTTTGGCTATATCCAACAAGCTTTCTCCAATCGAGTCTAAGACTAGGGTTTTAGACCATAAAAACTTACCTTCTTAACAAATGTTCATAAAGGATAGGAACTCAATCCATGAACTAATTAATGTAAATCCTTATTATTAACCTTCCTCAACTACTCCAAATATCTTATCTTCCCATGCAAACCTTGCATGTGCCAACAAGCATGAGAAACTTCCTCTTGTACTCCTTGCACTCATTTCTAGCACCCTTTAAAGCTTCTAAACCAACACTCTGAATATATAGCTCAGTCTATTACCTATAACATGGTCATCACATTTTACCAACTTATCTAATCAACCACCATGCTTACATCAACTCTTTCATCTTGAAAACTCTCTTTAGCCCCCTTGATGGTCTCACTGGGCACCTAAACCAGCTAGGCCAAGAGCCAAACTAACATGTAACCTTATATATATATATATATCACTTGAAACCAACTTTTCTGACCTCTTGGCATCATATAATTACTCAAAACACATATTCCAAGGACATAAATCACTTCTAAGTTGGATCTTTTTCATGACTGCTCATACTAGCTTACCAAGCCTACTAGGCTTAAAGCCAATAGACCTACTAGCCACTTGAAGACACTTGGAGACCATTCTCTCTAAACTCAAATAAATTTGTACATCTTCAATGCACTCAATAAAAGCACTATAATCACCTAATAAGGACATATAATTCATGCTACACTTACCTCCATATCCAACCAAGAAAGGTCAAACATACAAGGCCTAGGATGACTAGAACTCCACATGAAGACCATATGAGAAGACTTCTCCTAATATGATCATACCAAGAACATGTCAAGATGCTCTCTCTCTAAGCTCCATGATATCCACTCATGCCTCTATAGAACCAACAGCTCTAACTACTCCCATTAGCATTGAACCTTACAATATCATTGAAGACTGGACCAAGAGCATTCTCTCTCACCACTTTGTCATCATTCATGGCTATTGAAATCAATGACAACACATTGCCAACAATGTCCCAACAAACTAATTTGGGTAATCTAGGTGATTTCTAAGATTAAATTACATCATGTTATATAAATTAAGAGTAATCATGATTTAGACACAAAAGTGGTTAAAATTGAGTGTTTACATAAATAAACTCAAGTATGCATGTTATGGAGACACAAAATTAGAATTTTATTTACAAGCCACTTTTATAAGTCTATTAAAAATAAAATAAATGAGAAGATGATTTTTCATTTATCTATCAAACATAAATCACCTATCACACTTTTAACTCAAGAAAAATAAAAATAAATGTCTTTTTAGGCATCATATTTAATTCTATTAAGTTTGGCTTTCTTTTTACACCTCCAACACTATTTTTTAACACCATGCAATAAGTTTAAATATCATTATATAGTTATAAACACAATGACCCAGTGACACTTTAGATTATCAAATGGCACTTCAACACCTTCTATCAATCCCTCAACAATGCTTCACATGTCTTTATATAGATGCAATGCCTTTTGATTAGATTCTAACACCCATATTTAGATTTTTAGCCTATTCCTATGCTTCTAGCAAGAAAATAACACCTAGAAAATTAAATAGCACGTTAGAAAAATTACATATTGTGTTTGTCAAAAATAATATAGCACTCCAATTCTTATGGTAAGGATTAAATTCCTCCAATCATAAAATAACCATGTTATAGGGTTTTTAGGAAAATATGACAGACTACATGGAAATAATTATTGCTTCTTGCAGATATAATGTTTTTATTGGTGTTGAACAAATAAAAAATATCCAAAAATAAAATGATTTCAAGAAAAAATTAGCTATAATATACTATTTCAATGCCTCACTAGGAAAATATAAACTTCCAACACCCTTTCTTCGGCTTATGCACCCTCCAAGCAGAGATAAAGCATATATTTCATTTACATTTCCAATTCCTTTTGATAAAAACTTCACATGCTATAATAAGGTTGTTTTTACCAAATTAAAACTTACCTGACAATTTTTTTTTATCATTTAGCACTTTTGTAACACTTTAAGTAAATAAAATATTAAAACTTTAATACATTAAAAAAATAAAATCTATAAAAAATCATCAAAATTAAAATTATTCAATAAAAAACTTTCTCTTCATCTCCATCATGGTTCTTCCATGGTTTTTTCATGGATACATGACCATCATTGTTGATATCTCTATTAGGATAATATACACATGTTAAAAGAGGGAAAATCTAAATGATTTAATTTGATCAAAAGAAACATATTATGATGTTTGGGTTTCACATTCTTATTTCTTATACAAGCTTTAATAATCTTATCTACACCAAACTAAACCACCTTATAGGTCCAACTATCTACTATATTAGCTATCATTTATAACATTATTAATATAAGTAATTATTGACTAAAATTAATTACTAACATAACATAAAAATTAACTTATTTTCTAAATGGGGTGTTTCACTAGGAGATGCATGACCCAACTAACCATCAATAAAATAAAATTAATCTAATTTGGATCAAAATAACCAACACAACAAATACACTTTAGGATGCATCTTTCTAATCTTTTGTTTTATAGGGTTGGCATCAATATTTACGATAAAGTTATGTACAAGAATAGAAATAGACATACCAGATAAATCAGCATTGTGTATATGTTCTTTGTTCTTCAATAGTCAAAGAGGCACCCAAATTCAAGTTATTGAATGTGTCACTAGTGTCAATATTAAAAATAAATTATATCCTCACTCAAATTTGATTTTTACTCCACATAAGGTATGGTAGGTAAAACATCCAAGATATCCTCTTCATCACTATGTAAAGACTCTCCTTCCCCAAAATAAGCATTGTCACTCAAAGACATAAATGGGAATCTATTCAATAATAATATTTATTTAAATCCACACTATTTCCCAAATATCCTTATATGTCTTCATCATTATAAAAAGTATAAACATATGGTATATTATATAGTGTTTTATGATCAATTAAATCGAGAGATATAAGTTTCAATGTATTTTGATTTCTCTTTCCATTATATAATCTAAACACATGATCGATGATATTCATATTATTTTCCATCTCTCGAGATTGATTCTTTAAATATTTCTTGAATTGATCATGAAAAGAATAAAAAGATTCATTATAATATTTTCATGATTTCTAACTTCTAAATATTTTTTCCACATTGAAAGGTCTTACTTGAATTATATCATCTTATTGATCCATAGACTCGTTAAAATTATATCCAATTCATTTTTTAGTTGGATGAGTCATTGGAATAATAGGTTTTATTATACCTTGTTCACCTTTTCCTAAGCCTTTGTGTTATAAACATGCTTACACACAGATTAATCTACCAATAGAAACATAACAAATATACATTTAGCTAAAATAAGATATAAATATTTTATTAAAATAATAGAAGCACACTATAAAGTATTATAGGCCTCTTTGAGTGGTTAACCTCCTTTGAGCACAACTCAATACAAAATATTTAATAAATGATCCATCCTTTCACACAAGCTCTCTATTTAAAATAATCTATGAAAAATAGCTGCTACTTCCCATACATGTGGAATAATTATAAATAGATCATGGGAAAACTTACAAATCATATGTAGCATTTTATTATTATCACCTAATACACACTAAAATAGTTAGGATGAAGGGGTCCTAATATGCCCTCCCCATTTAAAATTATTTATCCTTAGAGTTTGATATGAGGAGAATATTCTTGTAACTAGAGTAGCGGTTCCCACATTGTGTCTTTTGGTTACATTTCATTTCATTTTCCTATAATCTCTATGATATTTTAGTTGTGGAGCTAGAATGAGTGCCTATCTAGGATAGATTAAAGTTCATAGATGATAGAGCCTTTAGTGTTGAGCTTGGGGAGTGTAGTTTGGGATTGAAGATGTTAACCAATGACCTTATTCAAATATTATACATGGAAAACATTATGGATATTGGATGAAGGAAGATCCAACTTTTATACCATAGGATCAATCTTGTAGAGAAATTTATAAGTAAAATAAAACTTGGGTGCTAGTTTTTTATGACCCTTTAACTCTAAAGAAGACTTATTATAAGGTTGTAGTAAGAGAAAAATAATGTCATGTAGATTAAAATCTTGATCTGAGAGGTGTTGACCTTTGTGTTGTTTCATGTGGTTTTATGTCAAATGAATGTTATCCTTGAGAGTTTGAATTATATTTGGACATGTGCTAAGTGTGGAATTGATTGTTTGTACATTGGAACTTCTTGTAAGGTATGTTTGAAGAGAGTGTGGTGGTTAACCATAGATAATTTCATAATGTGTCATCCTTGTGGCAGCATGACATGTGGATTTATGCCACAATTCATAAAGTGGTAACCATTTTACCCAATTATTCATTTAGTTGAAGGCAAAGTAGTGCATATAGGTCTCTAAACATTTGTTGACAATTTTGGCTTGACCATTTGTCTGTAGATGGTAGGCAAATATAATTTTAAGTTAGGTTTCATAGAACTATAATAGTTTATTTTAGAAGTTACTAGTGAAATTGGAATCATAATCATAAATGATTAAAGCAAGTATCACATAATGGTGGAATATCTAATCAAGAAAGGTTTTGGTAATGGTGTAGGTGGTAAAAGGATGGGAAAGTGTACAAAAATGGGAAAAAATCAAGAGCTGATCTACCACCACTAGAATCATTGACTTCCCTCTTGAATTTGCTAGTCCTTCAATAAAGCATATGTAAATATAAGACTATACCATGATGGGAATAGGTGAAGATTGGAACATATCTGGGTCCAAGTCTATTTTTCATTTGTTGTGATAACAAGTATTACATTATGCCATTAACTATTTGAAGTTATTTTTATTGCCCTCCCAAAAAAATATAAGATACCCTTTCAAATATTTTTAAAAAAGTTGGTGTTCATTTGATGGTGAGGCATACATTTATAGTAGAATTTTCTCTCATAGTTTTTTATTTGGGAAACATTACCAAATGACCTTTGTGCCATAAATAGTGACCATCCAAAGAGTAATTTAGTCGATATGAAAGATTAGTGGTCACTTTATAAATGAGCCATTGAATTTTGGGTTTTTCATGACCATTTTTATTGTACCTTATTCACTCACTCATTAATGAGTAAGGATAGTATGCAAAAAGTTTTATATTCTTCATAATTTTGAGATAATGCATCTACAACAACATTATCCTTACCTTTTTGTAAGTAATTGTGTATTCATATCCCATCAATTTGGTAACATAATTTTTTTCCTTTAGTGAAGATAATACTTTCTCAAATAATTACTGAAGACTATGGTGATTAATTTTGATGCAAAAGTGTCTATTGACTAGGTATGGGAACCACTTGTTTACTACATGAAGTTTAACTAGCATTTCCTTCTCATATGTGTAATGGGTGAAAAAAAACCCTATCAATTCCTTATTGATGAATTTTAGAGGTTAACCTTCCTACACTAAGACATCTCTAATTCCACTGCCTAATACATCACTTTTGATGATAAAGGGTTTAGATAAGTCAAGCATATCTAGAATTACATAGTACACATTGCCTACTTGAGAAGTTTGAAGGTAATTTATATCACCTTTGACTGATGATGAGAATATTTTTTTCACATGGTCATCAATGGAGATGTAATTTTCCTATAGTCCTAGACAAAGTTGCTATAATATCTAGTGAAGCCAAAACATCCATGAAGGATCTTGACTATTTTGGGTTTAAGCCAATTTTTTATAGCCTCATTTTTTTAAATTCACTTTAACTTCTTCCTTAGAGATGATGTGTCCTAGATACTCAATTTCCTTTTGACCAAAATCACACTTTAACCATTTAGAACATAACTAACTCTCATAAAAGAGTTGTAAGGTTTTTTCCACTTGCATAAGATGATCCTACCATGTATGGATATAAACATAGATGTCATACAATATCACTATGATGAATTTATAAAGAAACATCTTGTTCATTAAGTCCTAAAATTTTGATACAATGTTGGTGAGGCCAAAGAGTATGAAGAGAAACTCATAATGACCATCATGAGTTTAGAAGTTTGTATTAGGAATATTTTCCTCCTTGATGCAAATATAATGATATCATGGTCTCAAGATGATCTTATAAAAGAAGCAGGCTCCATCTAATTTATCCAATAACTCATCAATCAGTGGAATGGGAAATGTGTCCTTGATTGTGAGTTTTTTCAGTGCTCAAATACCAATAAAAAGGTGAAAAGACCCATATTTTTTACATAGGGAAAGAGTAAGGACTAATTATTAGTCTAATGGGTCCCAATTTCAATAATTCTTGCACCATTCTTTTGATTTCATTCTTCAGTAGAAATAGGTAATGGTAAGGACAAATGTTTGGAGGTAAATAGCCTATAACAAGTTGAATGGCATGATTTTTTTTGCACTATAGATGTAAACCTTTAACTTCCTCAAATATAACTATATGGTTAAATAATAGTTCTTATAATTACAATATCCTATTGGGATTCAATGAATCATTGAGTTGGATGGTGCAAAGTTCTGTGACAATCACATGAGATCCTTTTTTCAGAAACTTCTCCATCTAATGAGAGATAATGATGTTTTTAATCCTAGAGTGAGTCATTTTAATTTTTTATAGACCCTTATTGATTAATTACATCCATAGTTCAAAAAAATCCATATGATAGTTCCTACTGTCTAAATCCACTATACTCCTAAAACTATGTTGTTACCTCTTAAGGGTAGAACAAACATGTCTAATTTAAAATTATAATCCCCCACTAAAATTCAAACATTGTAACATTTTATATTACAAGGTAATATTCCAACATTGGATATAATGACTTTAAAATTTGGATAAGGATACACAAAAATTAGCTTGTTTGGTTAACTGAGGTTTAAATAAAGTTATATGTGCTGCCAAAATCAATGAGGATTGTGAGGGGATTTTTGTAAAATACCCATTAACATTTGTTTTTTGATGAGTGGTGATTAAAAATAGTGAATTAATAAAATAATTTAGTGTGGGTTCCTCTTTGACATCATGTTATTTTTATTTTTCTTCATATAGGTATTTTAATGCATCTTCTCATTCATCATACTCTAGAGATAACTCTAAATAATGTAGGTATAGATTTTAATCCACATTGGTCGCCCAATGTGAATTTATCATTACAATTATAACATAATTATTTTTATTAAAGGGACCACATCTCATCCTTTATTAGGCATTTTTTGGTTTTAGTTCTTAGTTTGGGAATGTTGTTGGTTGTGATTGCATGGAATTCATGAATGGGTGGGATTTGGATGACCCATGATAGGTTGTGAACTTTGATTAAAATAAATTATCTAACCCAATATATACCATCACATCCTATGGTTTTAACATTTTAACCATGCCTCTAATATCCTCTTTTATTCCACCGATGACACAACTTTTGAAAAACTCATATGTTAACCCTTTTATTATGTTGACAAGTTTTTTAGATTTGCCTGATATTCCCAAATAGAACTAATATATCATAATTTGGTTAGGGATATTAAAAAATACTCATACGAACATAGGCTAAAGTGAATAAATATACTTCACAAAATTTTGACTATGGTGGGATACCATTAGTTTTTTCATACTAGTGGAACCACTAGACAACTTTATTATCTATGTTGAAAGAGGCTATAGGTTGCATATCCTATAATGGGGTGTCATATAAATATAAATAATAATATACCCTATAGATACAATCAGTGGGATATTTTCCATAATATTCATAAAAAAAAATTGAGACTGCATGGAATTCTCCCCTAATTGGATTTGTGTTCATTATTGTTGCTTAGATCAATATGTGAATTGAGGCCACTTAGTTCATGGAGAGTGTCAAACATGCATGTTTATTGGGAATTCATGTAAGATATTTTGGATTTTAGGTCATCTTATATGGTATGTATTTTTTATAGAAGGTTATCAATTTTTTTTCCATTTCCCTTGATCCATTTAGTACCACCATATGAGGAGCAAATCAAAGAACTGGGGGTTTGGAATTTTATGTAAAGTGTTACAAAAGTTATATACCAAAATTATCAACTCAATGAGACAATAATAGGTGCCCCAAATTTGAAAAAAAATATAAACTTTTTTACCTTTTGGGCTAAACAACTAACTAGTTATTGCATTGTGTCCATAAATTTTTTGTGGAATATTCTGACCCTTTATACATTATGTTGTTTATGTAGGATGTGGAAATATTTTGAGCCTTTCTAAATTTTTTTGGTTAATATATTTCCAAAAAAAATCTACTTGATATTTGTGACTCCAAGAGTGTTAATTTTATAATAGGGAAGGTTACTATAAGGTGTGTATAGTCTATGAGATCACAAATATAATTATCTCATTCATAAATAATTTTGGCCAGTATCTCATAGTTATAAATATAAATAATTTAACACGTTATATCTCAATTCTATATTTCAATAATTAGTGTGAAAATAAGAGAATAGAGTATGGGTCATTGTAATAGTAAGTCATATTGACTCTTATCATTAAATTTGGCTTAAACCTAAGGACAACAAACATAAGAGGTATCCACCATACTAAGGGTAGGGAGCCTAAAACAATATAAAAGGGAAATATAATGTATTAAAAGCTTAAAATAACTAAAAATTGACTAGATTACTTATCCACCATGATTACTTCATCTAATTTAGTATCACTATCAAAGCAATGACACGTCACTCAAAATTTAGACAAATATTACAATGGACATGAGTGAACATGACATTTATAACTCGTAAGATCAATGTTCATAATTTTTTATGCATTCACAAATCTAAATTAATCTTTCTTTTTGAATGCATGAGAATGGAGATCTATGTGAAATATAAAAAGTTAAGAGATCTCAAAGGACAAATTATTAAAAATTGACATAGAGGAAGGGTGATCAGTCAAATTTATTTAGTTCCTTCTTTCCATTTGGCCTTAAATTCTTATAAAATATTAAATGAGCATGTCAATGAGAACCAAAAGTGATGGACAATTTACACAATTATGCAAAATATTTCATAATTCAGATAAATAACAAAATAACCTAGACATAGACATTATTATTCATCAGAATTATGCATTAAAAAATATTTAGAATAAAATAATGAAAAAAATAGCTAAAATAATTAGCATGATTACACATCAAAAAACTATAATTACATAAGGATATTTACAACTTCTCTACTTGGCCAAACTACACATACGGTCTTGTAGTTCCATGACCAAGTAAAAATTTAAAACTTCAACTAGTTATTGAACTCTACTCAATTATCTAAAAATACATCACTATTAAATTATATAATACTCTCACAAATAGAGACACAAATATTAACAAAAACTTAGACCTTAGGGACTATAATTTTCCTTTATAGTCAAAAGATTTAGATGAAGGAAACATTCATCAGTTTATAATTTTTCCCCTCCTTTACTCAAGATCATTTTAGAAAATTTTATCATCAAGGACAAAAGAGAATACATGTATCTACATCTAAGTGAATCACATTTTCAATGAATCGTCATTCATTTTTTGTTCAAGCGTAAATTACTCAAATAATTCCATAGGGTATCGAGTGACAAGTTGTCTTAGATCATAGGTTCATTAATGAATAATCCCATTTTGATCATTTTAATTTTTATAAAGCACATAATTTTCCTAATAACAAGTTATTTGTAATGAAAATTTCAGCCTAAAAAACATAAAATCCACCTTGAGACCTAACAGAATACCCCTAGGTGCATGTGGCCACAAAAGAAACATTATTAAAGACAAGGGTTCTTAGGCTTAGTGGCCATGTGAGTTTATATTTTATTAAAATAAAGTAAACCAAACCTTGTGGATATGAAGGTGACCACAATAAACCTTCATAAATAAAATTTAGAGTAAGGGCCTCAAATAGACTTTAAGGTTCATAAGGGGTATTTTTTGTGGCCAATCAAATCAATTGATACTTAAGAGGAGCATAATATGAATAGAACTAAAAATGTAAATAAGGCTAAAAGTGATACAAAATTGAACCAAAGGGGGAAAATATTAATTTTGATCAAGGGGAAAAGTTTTCCAATAAAGAAAGGGTATAGGGAACCATACCAAGGAGACCACATATATGTGAAGAAAATAACAAGGAACCCTATAAAACACTTAACAATATATAAAAACTTTTTAAATTGTAAACAATATTTATGGATTATATAGCACCTCAATATTATATAATTAGAAAACTTAGACCTTGGTTTTTCCTCTTACTTCTAGACCTTTCTCACTTTTTAAAGTCTTGCGTCTACTCTAAATTATGCCCCTTGGCCTATCTCTTGGTTTGATTAGTCTTATGTTGATGACCTAGACCTTCTATCTTGACCAGAATGCTTAAAAACTATTTATTTTCCACCTCTACCAGTTTTGAGTGTGTACCTATTTTCTTGATCCTTGGACACTAGTATCCTAGACAAACACCAACATCGACGCAGGTGTCATGCTCCAATGCAAGTGTCTAGTACCCTAAAATCATCTAGTTTTAAAATGAAATATATCTTAATTATTAGCTTAAGTGTTTTAATGTGATTTATTTCTCTACAAGGATTAATATAAATACAAGATAAACCCTCATTCATTCTTCACCTAGAAACTTATTGTAATACCCAAAAAAATCATCCAAATAAAACCATAAAAAAACTATTTAAAAAAAAAATCTTAGACAATGCTAACTCCATACAAATTTAAACACATTCAACTAAACACTTCATTAAATTAACATGAACCGATATGTGTTAGGTTTACAAACATTTATGAAATCACATCCAAAAGAAAGCAACTTGAAGGAACAACTAAGCCCTTAATTTGTTTCACCCTAATTTCAACTCTACACTACCAATGAACATGCTAAATGAGGAAACCTACCCATATTGGGATTGACTTTCCTAACACCCAAAGCAACCAAAGGTCAACTCAATCACCTCATAACCAAGTCATAATTTTGTTAACTTGCTTATCAATAGCGATGGGTAAAATATCTATACTAAGAGATAATTAATTATGACACCACTTCTCAAATCCATTATCTATAAGCTACCCTTATAAACCCATAAAATTGACCCCTAGAAGATAAGCATTAAATTACTCTTAGTGTTCTAATTCTGCCTAACACATTCTAGAATAAAGTTGTTTCAGAATCAGGCTACTAAAAATAGTAAAAACATCCAAAATAGATTAATAAAAGTTTTGAAAAAAATTTAAAGCTAAAATAAATTACTATTAACTTTTGTTTTAGGGGAAAGACTCCATTTAATATTTTTAATAATTTGATTTTGAAATGACTTTGCAAGCTAGACAACATAACACATGTGCATAAAACGTTAACTACCCCTAGAAGAGGCTCATTAAAAATACTAAATGATAATAAAAATGAAATAATAAGGTTTATATAATTATATGAAACTCAAATAAATAGGTTATAGCTTGCAGATTATATGTATATAAAATTCGGTAAATTATATAACCCCATTTTTGGAATGACTTCGTAGAACCTAATTTAGAAAATTGGTAAAAACCAATGTCGAACATGGTTCACAATGTCCTTGATAAAAATGTATAATGATGCTTAAAATCAAATATAAATATTGATACATAAATATGAAACTCAAAACTACATGATACAACTTTATGTTTCTCAAAATGCTAAATTGGGTTCTAATTTAAACACTCTTTCCTAAGCGATCGTGCAGATAGAAAATGTAATCAACAAAAAAAATTGAATAAATTATATTCAAAATTTAGTTATTAAAAATTCCAAACAATATTTTATTATATATTTTGAGTTACCAATAATAATTTT